>PVKN010017439.1:0-17348 GCA_004027915.1 Capromys pilorides | reverse complement strand
AAATAATGCCAAAAGTGAAACCTGAAAATAAATACTTGTGTTTCAAAATAAGTAGAGATGAGTTCACTGTTATTTAGAACATGCAGTCATGCAGCTTTGCTTTTTAATATTTTCTACTATGGAAAATTGTTCCTTAGGCTTTCTGAATGTGACATGAATACCTTCTCAAGTAACACCAAACAATATTTTGATGGTGGTGTCAACTCCCTATGTATTCTCTTTTCTGTTTTATACCCCATCTCCATGAGCATGAATTGGTTTCAACCAAGCCTCTCAAAGAGATATGAAACCTGAGTGGCAAATATGTACTCCCTTCTTACAAGAAGGCTGCTCGTTGGCTTTGGAATCTAGACATTTTTTGCTATAAGGAAGTCATCTCAGTATAGTTCTGGGCCGAATTAACTACTTATAAACGTTGAGAACCTTTTTTTTCTTTTCTCTTTGGTACCAGGGATTGAATTCAAGACCTTGCACTTGCCATGCAGGCGCTTGTGACTCTAAGCCAAATACCTGGCCTCGTTGAGAATCTTTTGTTGGAAAAAAATCAACTAAAGCCACAGAGGGAAATTAAAAAAATTCAGTGAACTTGAAGAGATTTGTTTGAACATAATTCCTAAAATACAGCCTTCAGGAAACAATTGCAATTTCTTTTGAACAGATAAGCCATTTTGGAGATAATTTTAGACTTATAGAAGACTGTCAAACACCATACAAAGAATTCTCATAACATGTAATTAAGTTTTTTTCTCCTTAATATCTTATGTAACCATGGGATTTTAAAAATAAATATAAGAAATTAATTTTAACACAATACTATTAAACAAAGTACAAAACTTATTCAGACTTCATTAGTCTTTCCGCTAAAATCTTTTGTTCATTCTATAATCCCACTGAAATTTTCATCTGAAGGCTTGCCAGATAGCTCAGCAGACTAAAGCACCTTTTTATGCAGAGTGTAGCAGCCAGGGTTCAATCCCCAGCATGCTGTGCCATCCCTGTCTCCAGGAGCACACTGAGATGGTAATTGAGACTGGGCATGGTGGCGTATGCCTGTAATCCCAGCATTTGGGAGGCTGAAAACTGGAGGATCACTGTGAGTCTGATCTACATAGTGAGACCCTACAGACCCTTTAGACCTTGTATTAAATACATAAAAAAAAGTAAATTTCCATTTTCATTAATTTATCATTTCTCCTTAGTATCTTCTGGCCTGTGAAATTTCCTCTTTCTTTCTTTGTCTTTCACAATCATGAAAATTTTGAATTAGGTCAAATTCTTTTTTAAGACTGTCTCTTAATTAGCATCTGTTGGAAGTTCTCTTACAGAGTAGTATGTGTGCATTAAGCAGCATTCTTCCTCTGTGGCAAAATACCTGAGAGAAATCAACTTGGCTCATGGTTTCAAAGGTTTCAGTCCATGACCACTTAGTTCCACTGTTTGGGTTTCTGGCAAAATAAAATCTTATGGTGAAAAAACATGACATTGAAAAACTGCTCATTTCTTGGCAATCAGGAAGTGGGGGTGGGGGCACAAAGAAAGGAGCCAAGGATATGAATCAATCTTCCAGGGCATGTCCTCTGTGATCCAGTTCCACCAACTAGGTCTTACCGCCAGAAGTTCCTACCATTTCTTACTAAAGCTATTAACTCATCCACAGATTATCATTTGGTGAGATCAGGGACTTCAAGATCTAATCTCTTCCTTAAAATCCCACTTCTGAACATTAGTGGACTTGGAGCCAAAACTTTAGTACATGAGCTTTTGAGGCACATTTCAGATCTAGACCATGCACTGCATATGCATTTAGGGCAATAATACTCCAGAAAATGGAGTAATCTCCTCATTGTATCACAGCTATGATAGGGATTTTTTTTTTGGCTGGCTCAGGCTGCCTTAAGGATGAGTGTGGGGATTGAACTGCCAGCCCTTGTGCCTGACTGGGATTGCTTGTGCAGGCACTTAAGCCACTGAGCTATCCCGAAAACCCTACAACTAGGGTACATGGTGTCCATAGCCATTATTGATGATGTTAACCTTGGTCACCTGCCTGAACTGGTGCCTTCCAGGACACTGCACTGTCTACTTACAGTGGTTTCATTTGTAATAACTAAATATGTTGGAAGTGATACTACTTAAGCAAATATTCGCTGTCTACCTAGCTTCTTACATATCATTTTACAACACATTATTGAGTTTTTCCTAGGATAATTATCATTGCCGTTTTATAATTCACTAGTAAGTATTCAATTTAGAAATTGTTTTTATTTTCATTATCAGTTCTACTTTTGTTCATTGGAACTTTTTGAGAAGGAAGAGTTGTTGCTTCTTCCCCTTTCAAAGAAAGAGGATCTACAGAAATAGGATAGATAATTTAAACGTAGTATGACAGCACGGAAAGTTGATTGAGTCTTTGGAAAATGATGCCATGTCACCATCCCCTGATATCCAACTCCAACAATAAGTGAAACATACACTGGACATGGAAGGTCCTAAACATACAACAAGGCAAGCACATCAAAGTGGAAATGATGTGAGGAGAGGCTGTTTCTTGTGATATTTATCTGAAAAATACAAAACTGCTTGCCAGGGATAAAGAAATTTATAGGGTTAGAGATCATATTGGTAGCAAGGCTAATAGGGATGACAGTTGAAATTTTAGACAAATATGAATTGCTAACAAGTGCCCAAGCAAAAGTTGTCAGAGCTAGTGTAGAAATTCTATAATGAACATAGGCTAATAGCTCACGGGGATAAATACTGAACGGAGCGGAGTTTGAGTGACTGTACAAAAACCAGGCAAATGTGATGTAGCCACAACTAAAATGATGAGCTTGTATCATCACAATTGCTCTCTGTGAAGTATCTGATAGGAAATTCTTGGGCTTTTAGCCTGGCTGCACGATCTCTGTGCAACAGCAGATCTCTTCAGCTTTCGCACGAACACAGCCATGAACAAGAGGGAAAGGTATGAGCATGGCAAGATTTGATTTGCAGCGACCAAATTTGACCATGGGACTTCAGTACAGCGGATCAAATTCAGAACCTTACACTTGCCAGAAAGGTGTTTATGCCACTGTGCTATCTCCCCAGCTATGTCAAATCTGAAATAAACAAAGTGAGTAATGTCCTCAGAGCCAGAATACTATGTAGGCACTATACCGTTGACCCGTTGAAGGGTCCCGTCTTAAATGCTTCTAAAGGGGCAGAAATTATTTTAAAAAATTGCTATAGTCATTTAAAGCAAGGCACACTGACATTGGGAATTATGGCTAATGAGGGATCCTTGATTTGCTTTTGATCTAGGTAGAGTGGTAAACATTACTTTGAAATTTAACCAAATTACTTATGCATATAATGCATTTCTCCAAGTTAGATACCTTATGCACTTGGTTGCATGATAGATTTTAAAAATATTTTATGTTAAGTTGCTTGAGACAGTTTCAAGCAAATTGAATCTAAGCCACTGTTATTACTAAATGGTCTCTTGGAATTTTATGATATAAGTAATTCGAACCAAGTTTTTGCTTTAAATTATTTCAGTAAGTTTAAGTAAAGTGAGTACTTACATTCTCTCCATCTTTGATTCATCTCTAGCCTGGTGTTTTGTTTAATGTTCTCTTAAACATTATACCTTTGAAATATAAGCTTTTAGAACATAATGGTAGATAAGTAGAGGAGGATGAACCAGGCAAGAACTTGAAATAATTTCACTCTAGGAGGGTTAAAATATATATAAATTGTAAAACTAACCCTTTTGAGCGTGATACATCAGTTCTATTTTCCTTGTACCCTCTGGGCTTTTCATAAATCTTTGAAATCCTTTCCTTCCAAATTGAATCCCTGTGAAGATAGTTTTGCGTATTTATTCTCAACTAGTATAGAACATTTCATAATTCTTTGATAATGAAATTTAGCTTTTTACAATGTTAACAGCCTTAGCAGTTATGAAGATGCAAAAACATGCAACATAGGTGAAATGCTTGATCATTCATAAAGCGATGAATAAAGACAGCAAAATAACTTTCAATATTTTCAGCTTCCATAACGTTCCATGAGTGGTCTGGAAATTTAATTTCAATCCTTGCCACATTTTATAGATTTCATTTGAAGTAAAATAATCAATTTTAGTAAAATACTAAAAAGTTATTTTTTAACATTTTAAACTTCATTAGACTAAATATTGACATAAGACCTATGTTCCAATCTACTATTTTGGAACACTAGAGTTGAAATATTAAGGAAATTGTTTTTAAACTAAGAATGTTGTCAGCAATTTGCTTTTACCTTATGAAAAAAATTCACCAAAAATCAGTAAACACACCATAGAATCATTCTGGTTATTAAATTTATGCATTCCTTTGGGTCCAAATTAAACAGGCTATATGCCAGATTTAGAGAGTGACCACAGCTCAACAAACCTTATGGCTCAGCAGATGTGGTTATAAGATACAGCTTCCCTGAAAAATATTCACCACTAAGCAATTTAAGAACTGCACTCTGAGGTTTTGTTTTAAAAACTTCAACTTTTCTATAGAAAATGAGTGGGTATATCATTATATTGGACTTGGGGTACAGAAATATTAAGGACAAATAAACCATTCACAGAGTTTTTCAAATTGCAATATTTTTACAAATCTACAAGTCATGAGCACACATACAATGTCCCTACTTCATTTTCTTTTCTTTTTTTCTTCTTTCTTTCTTTTTTTCTTTTTTGACTTCAACTGACTCAGGGGCTGTCCTTGATGCACATATTGAAAAACCTTCATGATTCAGTATTCACTTTGAAAGATTAGCCCAACATTTGTGAAAATTAGTTGAAATGTGCTCTCTGATTAGTAAGATACTATGTGCACTCTTGAGTAAATGTAGGATTATTGAAACGTTCCAAGATTTAGAGGAAATATAATAGGATAGTCATTTTCTGGGCTATAAATTTGAATACTATTGTCCATAATACACATTGAGACATTCCATAAAATCATCAAATGCATGGGAGAAAAGTACCTAGCCATGCAGGAGAATAAGAATGAAAGAGCTTTAGAAACACATTAGTCAACATTATTCTTCAAAGTTTCAATTTCATAAAGATTGAGTCAGACTGACAGTACTTCTTTGATCCACATCAAAACTTCCCACTCTAATTTCTTGGCTAAAAAAAGAAAATGAATATCCACATTTCTCTTTGTAAAGAAGAAAAAATTAAATCCTGAAAAATGCTGACATACTTCCTCAATGGTTTCAGAACTTGTGGTTACATTTATGAAACTCATTGAGTTACCATCTAATATTTCTATAAAGCACATGAAATTAAGATGACCAGAGGTTGCAAAGGAAGTCTCTGTGATAGGGCAGGATTACAGTATCAAGTCTGTAGTAGACGTTGGTTCACTACCTAGGAAATAATTCCTACACATAGTTCATGGAACCACATGGGCTGCTCCAATTTCATATTCACATGGAATAGTCACTCACTGGATATATTAATTAGTACTTTTTGGCTGCCCAGTCACAGCAAAATTTATTTATAAATGTTCCTGTTTACTTGTAAATTATTTAGAGCAATGACCTTCAAAATGATCATACAAAATCTCATTGCAGTAAATCGTAAAGATAGAAGAATAAAGACCTGTAGAAAGAAAAGTCCCGTTATCTTGCCTCAGAAATTTGATGTGTTCACTCACTAAGAGTGTATGCTCTGTGAAGGGAGTACAATAGGTATCCTGTATGGCGTCATCATTACTAGAGTGGTTGTTTTGACATATGCAGAAGCTCAATTACCTAAATTTCATTTCGATTGATTTTATCTGATGTTATCAACCTTCTCGCAATGTGCTTCTTCTTATTATCAATTAAAGTTCACACTGAATTTTCCCAGATAGGCAAAACTATTCTCTTAAATTCCCAAAGTTATATAGAAGGAGAGCAAAGGAATTGGGATCAGAATCCCAAGTTTCTTACTCCTAACTTGTACTATCACTACCATCAGCAGATTGAAGAAGTATTCAGTGGACACTAGTAGTTTCGAATGTTTTACCATCCCTCAAAATGAAGCACTGCATTTGATTTTTCTCTTTTTTACTCAAGTAGCTTACTTGAGAATCCTTTCTTAACCACAGAAAAAGCGTTTTGAAATCATTACATCTTTCAATTTTGAAAGAATAAAAAAGTCTTCAGTTAATTATTTAGAGTAATGGCCTTCCAATCTCTTTCTGTTTGGCTGTCTCAGGCTGCCCTCAGGGCATGTCTGGTGTGGCATGTGCAACTGGGAATCAAACCAAGGCCCCCTGTGCCATACTGGGCTTGCCCATGCGGATGCTAAACAATTGAGCTAAGAGGCAACCCGCTGGGCCTTCCAATCTCTATTGCAGTATTTTCCTAATCAAGATCCTTGTTGGAATATAGGTACTGAATTTTGAAGCTGAAGCTGATTTTCAGTCTGAAATTGTTTTCATTCATTGAATAGGAACATTTGCTTTTTATTGCAAAGTTGTTTACAAAGCTGAGCTGCTGGAATACATTTCTTCTAAAGAACAAAAGAATGATGGGATATTTAGCTGGAAGAAATTCCTAGATAGTTTTGTGTGACTAGTAGAGAATTTAAGATTGGAAGTTTTCAGTTCTAACATAGATTGCTTAATCCAAACTGGAGGAAGATGAAAGTGAAATTCTTTTTTAAAAAAACTTTATTTATGTATTTATTTATATTATGGCCAGGTCAGCCTGCCCTGTGGGTGGGGCTGGTGCAGCATGTGGTGCTAGGGGTTGAACTACAGTCCCTGCAGTTGCCTAAGCAGGTGCTTGAGACCACTGAGCTATCTTGCCAACCCCGTGACGTTCTTTTAAAGAGATAAATGAATAACTGAGGAAAGGAAATTTGATAATGTCTTTAATCTGAAGAGTTCATTCTCACCATAAATAATATTTTTTTCTGGAAACATTAAGAAATTAAAAGCCTTGCTACATGCCAGGTATTAAGTTACAAATTTCAATCAGATTGATTCTTACCCATAGGAGTAGTCAGTAATTTTATATTTTCATAGAAAGTGTCCAATAACTACTATCATTAACACTAATTGATAGAGGTACAGACAAATTATATACACAATTCCAAAAATTTGAATGGCAAAATGAACATATTAAGCCAAGACCAATTACATATATGAGTCATGTTAAAGAGAAAACACTACTGTTGCTTACCTTATAGAAATATACATCTCAAGAAATGTTTCTTTCTTATTGGGGCCCATCAGTCTTTCTGTTTAAATTGAAATATAACTCATAAACCATATGACTAACCTCCTTTAAAGAGAGCAATTCAGTGGTTTTTAATATACTGAGTTATTCAACCTTCACAACTATCTAATTCCAGACCACTAATCTAATTTCACCACCCCAATAAGAAATTATGTATTCTTTAAGTAGTTACATGTCATTTTCTTCTTACTCCAGACCCTGGCAACCATTTATTCATTTTCTGTTGTGTAGATTTGCCTATTCAGGGAATTTCACATAAATGAATTTATACGGTATGTGTTGCTTTGTGAGAAACTCATTTTTCCTTGAGAGTCATCTATTTTGTAGCATGAATCACTACCACATTCCTTCTTATAGGCAAGTAATAGTCAGTGTGTTTGTGGGCCACATTTTGTCCACACATTTATTTGGGCTGCTGTCAGGGCATTTGGGTTGCTTCCATTCTTTGGTTTTTATAAATAATGCTACTATTAACATTTATGTGCAGGCTATTTTTTATGATCATGTTTCTTTGATATGGTCCATTTAGAAGAAAAAGGAAAGCATGAGCAAGGTATTTACCACAGTGTCAAAGACAAAAATGGTTTATTGAAAAAAAATAAGTTGGCATTCTAATATTTACTCAGTATTCTAAAGATTAGTCACTACATCTCTTGCGAAAGGACATAGTATGGGCTCCAAATGAGATGTGGTGAAGTAGAACTTCATGAAAAATAGTCTGAACATCTCTATACTGAACATAGTTCCCAAATGTTTCTCATTCTCAAGTTTAAGAGACACTGATGTCGTGGCTTATAACTAGATGTCTTCCCAAAGCTTCATATACTCAGAAACAGGACTTTATAAGGGTGGGTGGATCTAAAGTGTTTGAATGTGGATTAAGTGTGTGTGAAAACTGAATTAGTTCACTGACTGGCTTAGCATAATTCTGCGTGTGAAAAATGGGAAAGTCTGCCTTGAAGTGGGTGGCAACAACTGATAGGATTGCAGTCTGAATGGAGTTTAAGGGAAAGGGAGACTTGTTGCTGCTTCTTTGCTGCCTCCTGCCTACCCTGGCATAGACTGTTTTTCCTCTTCAATACCCCTCTGTCATGACACTTTCCTTCAGAACTATGGACTGAAACCTCCACAAACAACTAAAATAAACATTTGAGTACTTGATATTTTACCCTAGCAATTATGAAAATAACTAAGGCCTGGTTTAGTCCTTGCAATTCAAAGCAGAGTTGTAAGAATCTGCATCATAACTTCAACTCCTCGAAGTATATTAGAAATGTAGTCTCAGGTGCTGCCCTAAACCTGATGAATTAGTTCATTTCGAGAAAATTCTTCTGTGATTGGGAAGTGTATTACCTAGAATAAAGTTTTCCTAGTGTAAGTATTTGTCTTTCTGAGTCCATTTATTTGGGTTCTTAGTCCTAGATTCACGTTGGAATCATCTAGCATGCTTTGAAGAAATACGTATGATTGCTACATCCCACTTAGGCCAATTAAACCAAAATCTCTCAGGAGTTAGTCTGACCATCAGTATTTCATTTGGTTATGTTAGTTCCCAAGTGGGTTTAATGTAGGATCAACTTTGAGATCCCTAGATAGTAGTGATTCCTACAAGACCAAGAAAAATACTGCCTTGAAATTCACCCATTCACTCTACAATACGTACATAAATTTGTATCATTAATCCATTAGTCCTACGATTTTATTTATTATTATTATTATTATTATTATTATTATTATTATTATTATTATTATTACAGAACCAGAGATTGAACTCAGGCCCTTGCACTTGCCAGGCAAGTGCTGTTTCTACTGAGCTATCTCCCCAGCCCCTAGTCCTACAATTTTAAAACAGGAATAAAGAAAATAACTGAATTAAATAACATTAAAAAAAAAAAAAAAGAATTGGGCTAGCCAGGTAGCTCAGCAGACCAAGTGTCTGCTTAAGCAAGTACAGGGACTGAAGTTCTATTCCTGGTACCACATGCTGCGCCAGCTCCACCCCCAGGCATGCTGAGCTGGCCCCTGAGATAGTGTGTGGAGGTGCACGTCTGTAGTCCTAGACCTGGGAAGGCTGAAAACAGGAGGAACACTAGGAATACGAGCTGTGTAGTGAGACCCGTGCCAAATACATTAAAAAAAAAGAAAATAACTACTTAAGGGAGAAGGGGAAGTAGCAAAAGAGGTAAGAAGACAGGAAAAAATGAAGAGTATTTAAAGAAGGAAGGAAGAAAGGTTCTACGATTTGAATACGATTGCATCCCTAAGTGTTCTTGTATTAATATTTAATCATCACTGTGAAATACTGAGAGGGTAGAATCTTAATGAGGTTCTAGTATTTAAAGATGGGACCTTTGGGACATGAATAGGATTATACATGATCACAGGGTTGACCCACCATGATTCAATATTGATAGCTTTATAAGAAGAGTAAGAGGAATGAAAAGAGAGACACTCTACTCATCTTGTCATGTAATTACCAGTGCTGCCTTGTGACTCTTGGAGCAGGAAGGCCATCATTAGATGTGACCTTTTGATCTTGATCCAAGTAAAAATAAACTTCTTTTCCTTTTAAGTCATGCAGCCTCAGGCATTTCATTAAAATAACAGAAAATGAACTAGCACAAAAGTATAAGAAAAGAAAAAATATTATGCTACACAAGAATATCATTATTTATATCAATTGAAGTACATTTGAGGAGCAGACTGGAAATTTCCATGTTCATTCAAAAAATTGAAAAGTCAATTTCAGACAGGGAAATTCCTTTTGTTGTGTATTGCTCTCAGTTGTTGACAACTACGTGTAGTTATTTAACCAGCACAATTAAGACACTGTGAGTTCATCTCCCTCAAAAGACTGACATGTTGAGGCTCTGTAGTTAATCATTCAACCTTCAAAAGCACACTCTTGGGTCTTTTTTCTGAGGTCATATCATGACTGTTTTTGTGGAAATATAAATTTTAATTTTCCCTAGGTAAGTATTTGGAAGTGGTATCATTCAGTCTTATAATTCTATGTTTAAATTTATAAGAAACTGTGAAACTCTTTTCAAAGAGGGAACACTATTCTGCATTCTGAACAGAGAGTTCCAGTTGCTTTGCATACTTGTCAGCATTTAAATACTCATGTTGTTTCCTTTCGTCTTTAGCCATTTTGTGTGGTTGTATATCATTGTGTTTTATTCGTAATGCCCTAAACCATCTTACATTGCTTCTTTTTAACATTGTTGTTTAATATAGCAATAACCTCTCTCACTACTACCGTTATGTGTTCACTAATCTCTGTAAAAGTTGTGCAGAAGCAGCAGGAATAGGAAAATAAATTGGTGTGAGCGGATAAATAAGATTTAATAACTCAGTATTTGTTAATATGTTTCATCAATCATTACATCGATTTTTTGTAATGGAATCCTTTAAAGCAAATCTCAGTTTAAAGGTGTAGCTCAGTGGTAGAGTACTTGCTCTTCATGTACAAATACTAGAGTTCCATCCTAAGCACTGAAAAATGAAGAGAGAGAGAGAGAGAGATAGAGAGACAGAGAGAGAAAACCTCATATTTTATTTCATTTTGGTAACAAAATTTTAAATATGAATTCCTTTGGAATTTACAAATAAATGCAATGTAATTGAACATAACAGAAATTCCCAAAATTCTCTAATATTGAAACTTCAACTATATCCAATTGACCCAAAAATATCTTTCTAAAATTTGTTTTTGTTTAAATTAAAGCTGTTCATAACATTAAATAGAAGATAGAGTGAGGTTCTACTTTTCACAAATGATTTTGGTTCCATTCAATTTTTAGAAATTGTTTGAAGTTAGTTCATATTTTACTCAAGTTATGGTTTTATCTATTCCAAATTACAGTTTTATTATACAATAGCAGTGGGAGATTATAAGGAAGATATTAGAAAGCTGAGTTAGTGTATCATCTAACCCACAGATCAAACACTTAAAAGGTGCCTGTTAATAGTGGACAGTTCAGCTTACTGGTGCTGTTGGTAGGAAATGGAAGACTGGCACTAACCCAGGGCAGCAAGTAGAGGACAAATGTAAGGTGGGGGAATCAGAAAGGATTTTTTTTTTGGTGACCAGACAGATGGATGGGCTTCATTCATTTGGCATTATTTACCACAATGATTGGCCATCATCAGATCTCAATACAAACGTAAAATGTATGGAACACACTGTCAAGAGTAGTGTGTGTGTGTGTGTGTGTGTGTGTGTGTGTGTGTGTGTGTGTGTATTGCACTATGGACTTGACACATTTTGTATATGCCAGATTTTTCTTTCACTTTAGTTAGTAAATAGACATAATTTTGTTGTGAATTGACTCCAGTGTTCCTCTCAGCTTGTTAATTTTTAAAATATATTTAGCACAGGGTCTATAAGGGTTCACCACACAGATCAGACTCATAGTTATCCTCCTGCTTTTAGTCTCCCAAGTTCTGGGATTACAGAAGCCCACCACTACTCTCAGTCTCAATTGTTGTGTCAGTGTGTCCCGGAGGTGAGTCTGGTATGGCATGCTGGGAATCGAACCCCAGCCTCTGTGCTCTGCTTAAGCAAATTCTTCAGTCTGTTGAGGTATCTGGCCAGCCCTCTCATCTTTTTAAATTTTTGTTTAATTTATACAGCAGCCTATGTTTTCTGTTCTATTTTTTTTCCATGAGTGGCTCAGTTAGAATTTCTGCATGGAACAAGATTTTTCTTTAATTGAAACCTTAGTGCTGTATCAGGTAGGTCCCTGCAGCTGCTGAGCAGTTTCTCAACATTGACACAAGTGTATTTGCCTGCTCTGTTACCACTGACAACAGATAACAGGGCTCAAGCAAATGCAGTCTGTAGAACAAGAACAAAATCAAACTTTAAAATCAAACTTCAGAGCAGGTCAACATGGCATAATCTCCTGTCCAAATGATCTGTAATTTGTCCCTTCAGATAGTCATCTTGGCCCTGGAGTAGTTTAAAAGGTAGTAGCTGCCAAAAATTGTTAACCATTAAGCAAAGATTTGCTTTGCTTTCATGTGGCAGGAACAGAGGTACACTTCTAAATCCGTGTCTGAGAAATGCATTGGTTTTGAATCCAATCCATTTTATATTCCTTACTTTTGATTTTCAAAAGTAGCCTTTTAAAGAGAGTTATAGGTTTGGCTTTGGTTGGGGTGGGTGATTTTGTTTGCTATGTTTTTTACTTTCATTTGGTGACTTGAGCCAAGTTATGGGAGTTTTATTCCAGGAGACAAAAGTGACATAAAGAAAACTCAGAAAATCCAAGCAAGAACTGAGAGGAAAGTAGGTACATTACATTGACATACATTCTATCAATTGCTAGAATATTTAGAGAAACAGTGCTCCACAGAAAATGTCCACTTCCTCGGGGCTTTGACGCATTTTTTTTTAATTTTATTTATTTTTTAAATTTTTTTAATTTTTAAAAAATTTTATTTCATTTATTTATTTGTTTGCTTGTTGTGTTTGTTTGTTTCTTTATTTATTTATTTTGTAGCTGGCTCAGCCTGCCCTGGTGGTGGGGCAGGTGCAGCATGTGGTGCCGGGGATCGAACCGCAGTCCCTGCAGTTGCTTGAGCTTTCCTAAGCAGGCGCTTTAGACCACTGAACCATCTCGTCGGCCCTGCATTTCTATTTATTACTTTTATTATCATACTAAGAGAGACTACACATCTCTCTGATTAAATCATTTTGAAGTTTAGCTGTCTATAAATTTTCCTTTCATGGTAGCTAAAAAGTAAATGTAAGCATTTTGCTCACTTTTCAATTTTGGAATGTTAGCCTGGTGCATTGCTTCCAGCTTCAGAGCATTCTGTTTTCATTTTGCAGGCAACTGTAGAGGACATAACATTTTAAGGACCAAGGAGCTAGAGCTGCTAGCACATCTAGCCTCTCATAGATTCAATTAGATACCATTAGAATCTGAAGACCCAAAATTGTTCTTAGATATTTTACTGTGTGTGCTCAAGGCAGATTTCTCCCAGGGCATTGTATCTTTTCATAGTTATGTTTGGTTTCTGCCAAGTTCCCCTTTGGGGATTTAGAAGATCTTTTCAGATCTTCACCATGGAAAGATGATGCCAGGTTTTTCATTAGCATACAAGACCATGTGCCAAAACCAGTGAAGTATCATGTTACTTATTAAATTCCTTAGAGTAAATATATTGGCACAGTCATTGCTCTTTTCAACCTACTAAATTTGTGTTTTTCACCATCAGATAAGAAAGACAAAGATGCTTAAAGTAATCTTTTATAACCAGGAATTTGTAGTTATTTTTACATTATGAACATGTTGGAATAGAAAGTTATTTGGTATAAAGACTACTCCATGCATTGTAAGGTGTTTAGCGTTATCCTTGTCCTCTAACACCTAGATACAATTGGCCACATCCCAAATCATGACAATCACACTACTTCAGACATTGCCAAGTGCTCCATACAGGGACAAATCAATCCCACTGAGAGCCAATTTTATAAACAACATAAAAGGCATTAATTATCAATGTTTTGAGTTACTGATTAATCTATTCCATAGCTGCATGTTGTAATGGATGATTTTAGACATAAGGCAGCAATAGATAAAAACCCTTGGTCTCAGGTTGTAGCTCAGTGTTAGAGCAGGTTTATTGTACATAAGATCCTGAATTTGATCCCCTGGGCCCACCCTACACATAGTGGCTTTGTAGAAAAATGGATAGCACACTGGATGTCTAAATAGGATACCTGTACAGTGATTTCCTACAGAGCTTATAGCTTACCTTAGGAGAGCAATAGTCTAACCTCATTTCTGACATTTCTCCAGCAAGAATCCTGAATTGCATCAATATGGGGAAGGACTCATTCTATGAGCACACATCTTATCTTGGCTCATGACCTCCCTGTATGCCCCATATTTTCAAAGAGTACCTGTGTAGCCTTGGTGGGCACTCCCAGGAATTGAGCCCTCTGTCATTCTTGTTTGAGCCCTTTGGTGGTATTGGATTTGTGCCTCTGATTATCTACTATTCATTTTATAAATATCATGTAGCAGTTATTTTCTTATCTCTAATCATGAACACCTTCTTCAGATACATGTGTGACAAACTGACTGAATGAATGATTGGATTAATTATTGCAGAGCACTTTAGGAGTCAAACTAAAAAAAATTAAAGGTGTGTGTTTTTATATACTGGAAATGATATGACTAGTTACTTAGAAATCTCATGCATGATTCTGGATGGAAAGATTTGGAGGAGAGAAAACCTGAAGCCAAGGAAATAAAATGAAATAATTTTGTATTCCTCCTAGTGATCAATAAAACGCAGTAGCAGAAAAGTGACAATATGACAGGTAAACAATGGGGAAAGAGAAGAATAATTTCAAAGAAACAGTAAATAAGATTTTAGAAGATGAAGTAGTCATCACAGAGGAATAAAATGTTAAAGGCTCTGAATTTC
Organism: Capromys pilorides; assembly: GCA_004027915.1. Classification (NCBI taxonomy): domain Eukaryota; kingdom Metazoa; phylum Chordata; class Mammalia; order Rodentia; family Capromyidae; genus Capromys; species Capromys pilorides. Next base: position 2,645 of record PVKN010017439.1, on the reverse strand, counting down.
AGAGTGTGAAGATTTGAAGCTGTGGCTTCTTCATTAAGTACAAATAGAAACATGGATGGGATAGATATACTTATATGCTGATGTCAACATTTTTGTTGTGACGTTCCTCACCTGAAGGTAATATTCTAATGAATGTTTCATGTTACATTAAGTTCAATAGTAAATAAAGAGAACCACACCAAGAGGTGGGAGAAGTCTCTTTTGAAAAAATTATATAGGTAAAACAAAAATAGTATGGTAAGAAGTGACACAGTAAGGATTGAAGAGCCCTGGAAGTGAGAGTCTGTACACCTAGGCTTCTCAGGTGAGCAGTGTGAAAGCACAAATGGCATTTTCTGCAACTTACTTCACCCCTCTACACTTCCTTTACCTTAATCTGAAAAGGAAGCTGACACATAAGAAGTATAAGGTGTGATGCTTGTATAAAACTTGAATATTTAAATGATACCCTTTTATTAACAATCTTTACATAGTCATGTAATGCACAGAGAATTCTACCACTGAACCACCAATGCAAGACATAGTGATGTAATGTGCAGAATCATCTCAAGCACTAATTCTATTTTATTTTTTAATTTTATTATTTTTAATGAGAAAGAAATAACAAGGAGACAGTTTCAAAACAGGTTAATAGGACAGCCACAATAATTAATAAAATGCATATTGTTGTCTTTGCGGTAATTGTTCAGAATACAAGATGCAGACATGATAACTTCTCTAAACATGGTTAGTACAATTATTTCTTCTTGTTGAACTAAAAGAAAGTAGTTGTATGTTTAGTCCATAATAGTAGTAGGTTATCAGCAGAACTGGCCATGTCAGAAGCTGTTGACTTCAGCCCTTTACAGTTCAGCATATTAATATAACTTTACTTTTTATACCTGGTGGTTAAGCTTTTCTGCTAGATGGTTAAGACCAAGATAAAGCAAGACCTATATAACAAAAAAATGTAATGTTTGTATCTGACAAGTACAGTCAAATCTCCTCAGGATTTACCCTGAATCCAGGCATAGTGTTTTGTTGATCTTATGTCAATGTCAGCCATCTGGATGAGTCACAACCATTGCTTGACCAGTTTGCTCTCTCTGAAAGACTTTGAGAATGTTTTCTCTCCAGGTGACTCTCCTTAGGTACACTATACATCACTGATCCCTTTTCTTAGTGACCCCACAATCTCCTCGAACAGAAAATTTGAGACACCACTGAGTAATAGGACATTACAATACAGATTCTCTTATGTGCTGAGTCCTCATTGACCTTGAAAGGCTAGGGCCAAAATTTCAGCTATCCTATACCCCTTCTTTTTCTCTAATTTTTGGTCTGCAAACTTAAGTTGTTAATCCTTCAGAAGAGAACCTTACTGATACTATTACTCTGTAACATAGATACTTGAAATTAACATCACTGAATTTCTGAATATCAAATGTCTTAGACAATAAGGAACTGGTATTTTCCATCAATCACTGATATTCTAATAAATCACTGTAGAATGTGATAAAAAGATAATTACACATTTTTACCCAGAAACTTAGAAATCTAACTCAAGCACTAATTTTAAAGGAAGCAAATATTTAATGACGTTAAGACATTAGATACTCTTCTGAACACTACTGCTGGTACAAAGGCTGATAAAATAAAGTCCTAGAAAGCAAGTGCTTTTCCCACTAGAAAAAGAGCTGGGAAGCCTTGTGGCAGGAGAAGAATAAATGACAGGGGAAGGAGATGAAATCAAGATGGAATAAGGGCCAGTTCACTGACAGCCTGTAGCTCACAGGAAGGACTTTATGTTATTCTTCCAAGTGTGATGAAAACACATTGATGGGTTTTGAGTAAAGAACAATATGATTTATTTCAGTTTCTGTTAGTGGTTGTCACTCAAGGAAAATTTTGCTATCTGGATGATATTAAGAGCAATGCGATGTCACAAGTGGGGAGAAATGTTCCTGCCATATAGTGATCAGGGAGCGATGCTGCTGAAATCCTACTTTGCTCAGGACAGGTCTCCTCTCTTACCAAACCTCTTAACACCCTCACAAAGCAAAATATTTTCTGGGCCAAAGTGACAAGAGTGTCATAATCAGAACTTTGGTGTAAAGGGTGCCCCTCTCACTATGGATTCAACTTGAGAACACACTCATCAGTGAAACATATCAGACTTACATGTTTAAACATCATATTGTCTCATTGGTGTGAGAAACTGAAAGAGTAAATAAGTTTTAAAATATATAATAGATATCTTAAAATGAGAAGACATTTTTCAAAAGGAAACAGGAACTTGCATGAGTGAAGGAGGAAAGGACAGTAGGGAAAAGGGAAAAAAATGCAAGTCACTTTTATTATCAGCACCTCTTTGATCATTTAAAATGAAGATTTGTGCTAATATCAATTGGAGAAATATTTAGACTCATGTCTTGTACCCTGAGCAACTATATTACTATATCTATTGTACATTTTAAAACTTATTTGTTCTTTGGGTGATATTAAAAGCAATGAGATGCCTTTAAAGATCACAACATATAATATGTTAATTATTGATGTTATTTTGTTATGAAATTTTGTTTTGCTTTTTTCCATAAAAGAAAAAAGAAAAAAATTTAAGATGAAGAAAAAGAATCTCTGGTATTATTCCTGTGTGTCAAGGTCAG
>PVKN010017438.1:0-17319 GCA_004027915.1 Capromys pilorides | reverse complement strand
AAAAAAAAGCGTATGTTGGCCTAGGGATCCAAAGGTAAAATTCAAGAGTTCATGAAATAGAGTGGAAAAAAATTACATTTTTCTTCCCACTATCATCTAACTAAAATATAGCTTTTTTTTTTTTTCCAGTACGAGGGATCACATTGGGACCTTGCACTTGCTTATGCTACTGAACTATTTCCCTGACCCTTAACATTTTGTTTTCTTTTCTTTTCTTTTCTTTTCTTTTCTTTCTTTCTTTCTTTCTTTCTTTCTTTCTTTCTTTCTTTCTTTCTTTCTTTTTTGATTTTTCTTCTTTGAGTCAGGGTCTGACTGTAGGGAAGGGAGGCCTCAGACTTGCTACTCAGCTCAGCCTCAGGCTTGCAATCGTTTTGCCTCAGCCTCCAGAGTGCTGAATTTATAGACAAGAGCCACCAAGCACACAGCAATAGCTTCAGCTATGGACACAGGCCACAGTCCACCGTGGATTTAGCAACGTGTATGACTTCTCCCAAGGAATCCATGCTGTGGTGCTGTGACACTAGAGTAGAAGATATTTTAAAAATTTTTCACGCTCATCAGTTCTTCAAGCTTTAGTTTCTGTATGTTGTTATTAGAAGTATTTATAAAAACCATTTATTATTGTATCTCAGCATAATTGGTTTCTCTTGTAATTTTATTATTTGGTTTTATTCATTTGAAGCATTGCCTGAAAAAGGACTCATAGGATAGACTTGATTTTAAAAGGGCACAAAAAATTATATCCTAGGCTTTCAAACTAAAAAGATTGTAATCTAGATATTGTTATTCTTCTCCATGTAAAAAATAGGTATGCTTTTGGTTTTTCTGAAGTCAGGGTTCTCTAATACAGTCTAGGTTGGCTGTGCGGCCCACCCTGGCCCTGTGCTCATAAGCCTCCTGCCTTGGCCTCCTACATATATGTATGTAACTTTTTTTGTTTTGTTTTGTTTTGTTTAGTGCAATTCCAAAGGCCAAGGAGAGAAGGAAATGTATACACTGGGAATCACTAATTTTCCCATTCCCGGAGAGCCTGGTTTTCCACTAAATGCCATTTATGCAAAACCTGCAAATAAACAGGAAGATGGTAAGAATGGGATGTCTGTCCCTCCTCCTCCGAGGCATGAGGTTTTCTTCATTTGCTGCTCTCACTGCTCCTTTTCTTGTCTCGATTGAGTGTGGGACCCTTAGCAAGTTCGTGAGCGATCTCATTTTCACAAGTGTTAGTAGCAGGTGAGGCGTGTGGACCAGCCTTGGACCAGAACACGTCAGCCATGTGCACTGTCGTTGCTGGGTCTTCACGGTGACAAAACATACAGAGACGTTTTGCTGAGGTCGCTGTCCCGACCAGCAGCCGGGCCGTCTGGATGAGTTCTTGAGTACAGTGGTTTCTTTTCTTTTAGAGGTGATGAGAGCCTACCTGCAGCAGCTAAGGCAAGAAACTGGACTGAGACTTTGTGAAAAAGTGTTTGACCCTCAGAATGATAAGCCCAGCAAGGTAAGACCCTCGCCTTTGGCTGTTTAATTGCTAATTCATCTTTTTGCTTGTTGGCCACCAGTAAGCAGAGTAAGATCTTCCACTGCAAGAATATTTTTAGCCTGGCATACTCTTCCTCATGGGTGTGATCCCAGCTACTCCGGAAACAGGCAAGAGGATTGCCGTTTTGCAGGCAGCTTAACTGGACATGGTGGCACACACCTGTAATCCCACCACTCAGGAGGCTGAGGCAGAAGGGTTGCTGCCAAGCCAAGGGCAGCCTGGGCTGCATAGTGAAACTGTCCCCAAAAAACAAAAATAAACAAGAAGGTTGAGGCTGTAGCTCAGCGATAGATCACTCACCTAATATGTCTAAGGCCCTGGATTCAATCCCTAGGACTACAAAGAGAAAGAAAGAGAAAAGCTTAACCTCTGTACCCGACTGTTTAAGTAGGTGCTTAGCAGGTCCTAATTCACTAGATCTCACTGAACAAAGAATTACGTCTAGTAAGGAAAATTTAGTTGTCATCTTCATTACTTTCCTTTTTTTTTTTTTTTAAAGAGTCACATTTTTTTTTAAGAGTCACTATTTTATTTTATTTTATTTTATTTTTTGTCTTTTTGAGACAGGGTCTCACTATGCAGTTCAGGCTGGCCTTGAGCTCGCTTTTGTAGTCCAGGCTGGTCTCCAACTTGCACCGATCCTCCTGCCTCAGCCTCCCAAGTGCTGGGATCACAGGCGTGCATCACCCTACCCAGCTACTTTCCTTCTTATGTCAGAGTATGATGAGCCCAGAGCAGAAGTGTTCTGTAGATATCATGGGAATGTTGTACAGTCACCTTCACTGTCCACTGGGCCCTAAACCTGGAAGCCTAGCCCCTTGCCTAGAGTGGAATGGCGTTTGCATGTATGCTACACACATCTTCCTCTGTGCTTTTTTTTTTTTTAATTGAGGCAGGGTCTCATTATGCAGTTCAGGCTGGCCTTGAACTCACTTTTGTAGCCCAGGCTGGTCTCTTGTCCCAGCCTCCCAAGAGCTGGGATTATAGGCATGCACCACCACGCCCGGCTTCCTCTTGGAGCTCTCAGACTACCTACTACAATATAAGTTCTGTGTAAAATCTTGCGGTACTAAAAAGGGGGGAAAGCAGTGCTACTGTTGGGGAACAGTGACAAGCAGAGGAGGCTCTTCAAGGTGAGTATAGCTGCAGGGTTTTTTCCCAAGTAGTATCTATGCACCGTGGTTTGATTCAGGGATGCAGAACCCATGGACACAAAGAGCCAACAGTATAACATTCATGCACTTTATCATAATTTTGGATTTTTTGTTTTTTAGTGTTTTGAGACAGTGTCACACTATATAATACAGGCTAGTCTTGAATTCATGGCAATCCTCCTGCCTCAGCCTCCCAAGTGCTGGGATTATAGGTGTGCACCACCATGCCCAGCCATCCTAATTTTGAGTAATTTGTGCATCTATATGTGCTTTGGAGGGGTTTATTGTCTTACAAGAGAAGTTAGGCTAGTATTAATTTTTTTCTTTTTTTTGGCGGAACCAGGGGTTGATCTCAGGCCCTTACACTTGCCAGGCAAGTGCTTAATCTACTGAGCTATCCCCAGCCCCTTTAAATTTTATTTTATTTATTTATTTATTTATTTATTTATTTATTTATTTATTTATGCAGTGCCGGGTATTGAACTCAGTACCTTACACTTGCCAGGCAAGTGCTTATTCTACTAAGCTATCTGCCCGGCCCTAAATTTTATTATTAAATAAATTTGAATTCTGTTGGGCACAGTGGTGCATGCCTTTAATCCTGGCATCCTAAAAGGCTGAAGCAGGAAGATTATTCAAGCCTAGTCTGTGTACTGTAGCAATTTAGCAAGCCCTGTCTCAAAGTAAAAAATAAACAGCCTGGGGATGCAGCTTAGAGTGAAGGTACTGGCTTCAGCCCCCACTGCTTGACTAAGTGCATAATTTGAATTTTTGCCTTCCCCTAAAGCTGTATTGTGATCTGATTCCACTGTGCGTTCCATTGTGTCCCCTTCTGGCAGTGGTGGACCTGCTTTGTGAAGAGACAGTTCATGAACAAGAGTCTTTCAGGACCTGGGCAGTGAGGATTGACGGCAGCCACCTCCAGAGACAGCTGGCCCTGCGCAGCTCTGTGCCCAGGCCTTTGTATTGTCGCACTGGATTTCACAGAGACACAAAAAGGAAGTCTGTTTGCCCACAAAACTCTTGGTCACATTTGGGTACGGGAGGGGGAAGTGGGTTATTCAAGGGTGAATCAAAAATAAAATTTCTGCAGTATTAAGCTGGTGCTTAATAAGAATAATAATAATAAATTTTAATAACTTTATTGCTTATCTCCAATGTTCAATTAAAAAAAGTTTAGCTACAATTTACACACCATAGTATGTGTACACTTTAGCAGTTTTAGGAGAAGTTTTACAATCATGACCATTATCTGTGTAATTCCAGATCACTTTCATCATCCCCAAAAAAGGTTCGTGTACCTGGCTGGACGTGGTGGTGCAGGCCTGTGATCCCAGCCCTCGGGAGGCTGACTTGCGGTCACACCCCCTCCTCTCTTCCCCTGCCTCCCTTCCAGCCCCGCCCCTCCCCCCAGGTATAGCAAGTGACCTTATGGTGTGACTTCTTTCACTTAAAACACTTAAAATTCACTCTCACCACAGCATGGATTCGCACTTTTTTTCATTGCTTTTCTGATTTTTGATTGTATACATGAGGTAAAATACACATACTACATGATGAGAGGTGCTTACTGTTTCTCCTATATGCCAAGTTCCATGCAAAGGGGAAAGGGCTCAGTCCAGGCAGCTCTCTCGGGCTTCCCCTGCGATGGCCGCATCTCCAGCCTGTTCTCAAGGAACTTGAGGGCCTGATTGGCCTTGCAGACCTCGAGCGGCTCTGTGGTGCCCTGGTAATAGGTGGAGCTGCGCGTCTCAGGTCGTGTCCGGCACACACACACAGGTGCTTGGTGAGGTGCCTGTGGCGGCAGCTATGCCCCAGGTCACTCACGTTCCTAGTCACCGTGTGGCACTTGATGAGTCTTATGGCCACTTAATCAATGGCTACTACAACAATACAATACGGATAACTTAGAGGCATTAGGTGCATTCACAGGGCATGCAGCTAGTAGCACTTTCTCTAAAACTTATTTCACAAATGAGAAACTATAGGAGGCTAAGACAGGAAGATTACCATGAGTTTGAGGCCAACCTGAGTGTGTCCAAGACCATCTTGCAATATGTAGCAAGATTGTCTGAAAAAAAAAAAAAAATTAGAAACTGTAAGCGTTAAACTTGCAGTAACTGGGGCTGGGGAGACAGCTCAGTGGTCTAAGCTCCTGCCCAGCAAGTGCACGCAGCTGGGTTCAGTCCCCAGGACCGCAGGCCAACCTGGCCCTGGAACCCTAAGTACATTCCTGTAATCCCAACACTGGGGAGGCAGAGGCAGGTTTGAAGTCAGCCTGGGCTGCACAGTAAGTTCAAGACCAGCCTGAACTATATAATGAAACTCTGTCTCAAACAGACAAAGAAGACTTCAGCATGTTGCACACAGCAGCATCTCGTTCCATTTTGTGGCTGTAATATTCCATTGTGTGGGTGGACACCATTGTGTTTATTCGTGAGCATTTGCCTCATTTCCATTTTCTGGCTGTTACAAATAGTGCTGCTAAGAACACTCATGCACAGATTTTTATGTGGCCGTGTTTCCATTTCTCTTGGCTCTGTCACTAGGCATTGTATTGCTGAGTCATGATAATTTTCTGTTTAACTTTCGGAAGAGCTACCACTTTTCCATTTTACATTCGCATCAGCAGTGTGACAGTGCTAATTTCCCCACGTCCTCACCAATATTTGTTGTTCTGTCCTAATAGATGTGAAGTAGAATCTTGTGCTTTTGATTTGTGTTGCTCTAATAAGTGTTGAGCATCTTTTTTATATGGATATTGGCTACTTGCTCATCTTTTCTGGAGAAATGTTTATTCAGACTTTTTTTTTTTTAAGACAGTGGCCAAGAGTTGGGCTCAGACTTACAGTCCTCCCACCTCAACCTCCAGAGTGCTGGGATTGCAGGTGTGCCATGCCTGGCTAGTTGTGTTTTTGTTTCTGTTTTTCTTTTTTTTTTTTTAATTTATTTGTTTGCTTGTTTATTTTATTTTATGGCTGGCTCAGCCTGCCCTGGTAGTGGGGCTGGTGCAGCATGTGGTGCCGGGGATCGAACTGCAGTCCCTGCAGTTGCCTGAGCTTTCGTAAGCAGGCGCTTTAGACCACTGAGCCATCTCACCGGCCCTGTTTCTGTTTTTCAAAAAGGTTTTGATAGTAGTTCAGGCTGGTCTCAAACTCATAGTCAGGTGGTTTCAAACCACCTGACTCAGCCTCCCAAGTGCTGGGATTACAGATGTGTACTACCGTACCTGGCCTTTTGCTATCACTCCTGGCCTTAGAGCTGGCTTTGTCCATTTTATACTTGACTTATTTGTCTTGTTGTTGAATTGCAGGAGCTCTTTACATATTCTGAATACTAGGTTCCTTGTAAGATACATAGTTTATAAAATTTTTACTTTTTGTGTTTTTCAGTATGAGGGATGAAACTCAGGACCTTGTGTCTGCAGGCAGGTTTTTATACCACTGAGCTATCTCCTTGACGTGTGTGTGTGTGTGTGTGTGTGTGTGTGTGTGTGTGTGTGTGTGTTTTCAACTTTCTTGAACATGTCTTTTGAGTTTATTTTTATCTTATTTTTTCAGCTGGCTGAGGCTGCCTTAAGGGCAGGTCTCATGCTCCATGTGGGGTGAGGATTGAACCGCAGTCCCTGACACCAGAGAGCCTTTGCCGAATCATGTGCATTAACCAACTGAGCTACCTGGCAAGCCTCCTGAACATGTCTTTTTAAGTACAAAAGTTTAATTTTAGTGAAGTCCCATTTAGTTCTTTCTTTAGTTGTGCTTATGCTGAGTTACGGTTGCTTTTAGTGTCTGCTACTTTGAGTTCTCATATTTAAGTCTTTGATACATTTTTCAGCTAATTTTTGTGTACAAAGGTAGAGAGGTCTTGCTTTTTTTTAATCTATGAACTGTAGGGTTTTTCTGCACACACCTCCCACACTCCCACACCCATAGTTGCTTCAGTCTCTATGTGGCTTTGCAGTTGTCTCAGGACCGTTGTGAGGCTGTTCCCATCGAATCCTGTTGTTTCCTTAACAGGAATCCATTGCCGTCACACTGGGCCTTTATTCAGCCGTAGATCCCATGCCTAGGCTGCACAAACTCCTGGCTTAGGTCTTTGGAAAAAAGAAAAAAATAGTTGTTCATAAATGAATAGGTTTGGGGCTGGGGAGATAACTCGGTGGCACAAGTGCCTGCCTGGCAAGTGCAAGGTCGTGAGTTCGAATCCCAGTCCCGCACAATAAATAAATAAATAAATAGAAGCCGAGTGTGGTGGTGCACGCCTGTAATCCCAGCACTTGGGAGGCTGAGGCAGGAGGATTGATGTGTGTTCAAGACCAGCCTGGGCTACAAGAGTGAGCTCAAGGCCAGCCTGAATTGCATAGTGAGACCCTGTCTCAAAAAGACTAAATAAATAAATAAATAAAAATAAAATACATAATTAAATAAATAAAAAATAAATGAATAGGTTTGCTTCTGATGTCTCCAGGTTGTCCATCCTTATGTGGCAGCATTGTGTGTGTGTGTGTGTGTGTGTGTGTGTGACAGCATTTTTATACTTTGCCAGTTTTTATTATTCAAAAGGTTTAAATTATTTGACTGATAAAGGTAGCTATGATTTGAGGGTTTTGTTTGTTTGTTCTTTGAAACAGGGTCTCGTGCAATTCAGGTTGGCCTTGAGCTCACTGTGTAGCCCAGGCTGGTCTCAAACTTGCAATGATCCTCTTGCCTCAGCTTTCCAAGTGCTGTGATTACAGGCATGCGCCACCACGCTTGGCTTTGAGTTCTTGCAGAACTGTATGTGAGCATGTATTTCCTGCTACATTCATTAATGTGAATGAGATGCTGGAGAGAGCATCCAGGGTCCTCCGGATGGACGCTCACCCTGGGGCCATTGCTTTAGTATCTGTCAGGGTAATATTTGCCCCCAAGTGTGAAGAACAGTTCACAGTGCCTTAAGCTTTTGTCTTTCTTAGGAAGTAGTTGCAGAATGGAGACATTTAAGGACACCCTGGAGCCAGCTCCTGGGTCCTGCTCCACCTCGCTTTGCACATGTGACTCATCCAGGTCTCCAGGTGGCTGCTGTCTCATCTCTAGCTTTGGCAGTAATCAAGAAAGCGGAACAAGCTGAAGGGACCCAGCTGGGGACACCTTTTCCTTGCCGGAAAACCTGCCTGAAGTCGTGGCCTCAAGTCTCCAGCGCCTCCAGTCACAGGGCTTCGGAAGGGTAACAGCTGGGCTGTCACTGCCCTCTCCAAATGGACCAGGGGGAACAATTTAATACATGTAAATTGTATTAAAGCTGGAGTTACAATGTTCTGGGGAGCCACAGACCATTTCTTTTTTTTTGGTTTGGGGGATGCACACATGATTTTATGCATGAGTTCACTGAAGGCTTGAATTAGACTGGGTAGTTGAGTAAACCGTGTTCCGCATACGTGAAGCACCGGTAGGAAAATCTCTTCCCTGTTCTGGGGGCAGCTCAGAAGCAGAACTGATGCTTAGCAAACTTGAGGCCTGAGGTTCAATTCTCAGCGCCAAAAAGAAGAGGGAAAAGAAAAGAGAAAAGAAGAAATAACTTACTGATACTATGACAGGACAGTCTTAAAGTCAGAAGAGTCAAGCAGGAGTGGTGGTCCACAGCTGTCATCCCAGCACCCAGGAGGCTGAGGCAGGAGGATTGTTGTGATTTTGAGTACAGCCAAATGGATTCAGAGCCATTCAAAACTACTTAGGAAGACCTGACTCAAAAAACAAACAAAACCACAACAAAATAAGTCAAAATGGTCTTGCATTTGTGAGTTGCTTCTTTTTCCAACTAAAATTCTTTTCTAAAATCAGACTCTTGGGGCTGGGGAGATAGATCGGTGATCTAAGCACTTGCTCAATCCCTCATACTGCATGCCATGTCAGTCTCTACCCCTGCTGGCTGCTGAAGCTGGGCACGGTGGCACATGCCTGTAATCCCGGCACTGGGGAGGCTGAGACAGGGTCACTACAAATCTGAGCTGTGTAGCAAATAAAAATTGAACAATTTCTTTTTTTTCTTTTTTTTTTTGTGGGACTGGGGTTCAAACTCATGACCTTGCACTTGCCAAGCAGGTAAGCTATCTCCCCAGCCTCTAAACAAAATTTTTAAAATAAAATCAGATGCTTTGTGTTGAAACCTGTTACAGACATGTTTTTCAAAAAGCCACAATTGAAGATTAAAAATGTGTGCTAGGTGTGGTAGCACACGCCTGTAATCCCAGCTCTTGGGAGGCTGTAAACAGGTGGATCACTATGAGTCCTATCTAGTAGTGAGACCCTGAACACCCTGTAGACCTTTCCCTAAAAAAAATGCAGAAAAAAATTTTTTTAAAAATATATATATAGTGAAAAACCCGCAATAAATAATTTAGAATTATGTTTTTTGAGCTCAACGATCTAAGAGCCTGCCGGGCAAGCTCAATGATCCGGCTTTGAACCCCGGTACTGCATGCCGCGCTGGTCAGGCGCCATGCTGGCCACTGAAACCGATGGCGCTCGCCTGTAATCCCAGCGCTGGGGAGGCTAAGACAGGAGGATCACTACAAGTCCAAACTGTGTAACGAGACCCTGTACCTATAAAAAACTTTTTAAAAATTATTTTTGAAAATCCGCGAAACAGGAAGACCAAGAAAGTCGAACCGCAAAATAGCGAGGGACCAGTGTATTAGTTTGAGGATAGGCAGTGTTTTTTTCCTTGTGCCGCCTTTTGCTGTGGGTCTGTTCCACGTGCCAGCAGGGGGCGCACGGGCACTGAGAGCCAGATGCCAGCGTGTCCTATTCCCCTCCCTGCGAATGAGAGCAAAGGTTGTGTCGTGTTTCATATACAAGGCAGAACCGTTTCCAACGGATTTAGAATAGATTTTTTTAAAGATAGGGTATCACTATGTAATTAAGTCTGGTCCTGAACTCAATACGTAGCTCAGGCTATCCTCAAATTCATAGCAATCCACTTGCCTCAGCCTCCCAAATGTTGGGATTATAGGCGCACACCACCATCCCCAGCTTAGAATAGTTTTTTACATTGAGAAGTACAGTATAATGGATTTTAAAATACAGTTTTAGGGGCTAGTTCAAAAATCTAGGCACCTGCCTGGCAAGTGCAAGGACCTGAGTTAGATCCCCTATACCACATGCCGTGTCGGCCACCGAAACTGGGCATGGTGGTGCACACCTGTAATCCCTGCACTGGGGAGGCTGAGACAGGAGGATCACTATGGGTCTGAGCTTCATAGCAAAACCCTGTACCAAATAAATAAAAGATTTTCTAAAAAATAGTTTTAAACTGGGGCAGAATGATGTGTGCCCATAATCGCAGTACTCTGAGAGGTTGAGGCAGGAGGATCACCTGGAGTTCAAGACCAGCTTGAACTGATACTGAGACCCTAATTCAAAACAGAAAGAAAAAAAGAGATACAATTTTTATCAAAATGTAATGATCAGCCGGGTGTGGTGATGCATGCCTGTAATCGCAGCATTTGGTAGACCAAAACAGGAAGATCGCTGCAAGGTAGAGACCAGCCTGGGCTCTAGTTTAAGGCCAGCCTGAACTATGTAGTGAGACCCTGTCTCAAAAAACATTGTGACAAACCAGATGTGGTGGCACATACCTGTAATCCCTGCACTCAGAAGCCTAAGGCAGGAGGGTCGCCATGAGCTCCAGGGCAGCCCAGTGTACACAGTGAGTTCAAGGCCAGATTAAAAAAAAATTTTTTTGGGACAGGGTCTCGCTGTGTAGTTCAGGCTGAACTTGAACTTCCTATGTGAACCATGCTGGCTTCAAACTTACAGTAGTCCTCCTGCCTCAGCCTCCCAACTGCTGGGATTACAGGTATGTGCCACCATACCAGTATTGAAATTGACCCCGAGCCAGTCATGGTGGTACACACCTATAACCCTGTACTTTGGTGGCTGAGACAGGGAACTATGAGTTTAAGACCAGCTTGGCCTACATTACTGGTTTAAGGCCAGCCTGAGTGAACTACATAACCAGAGCCTGAACTATCATCTTAAAAACTCAAAAGATGGGCCGGCAAGATGGTTCAGCAGTCGAAAGCACCTGCTTAGGAAAGCTTAGGCAACTGCAGGGACCGCAGTTCAATCCTCAACACCACGTGCTGTGCCAGCCGCACTCCCAGGGCAGGCTGAGCCGGCCATAAAAGAAAAAAACAAAAAACTCAGAAGATAAATAAATAAATGAATTTATAATATCAAAAATAATCAGCCTTGGGATGGTGAGATAGCTCAGTGGTCTAAAGCGCCTGCTTAGGCAAGCTTAGGCAACCACAGGGACCACAGTTTGATCCCCGGCACCACATGTTACACCAGCCCCATGCCCGAGGGCAGGCTGAACCAGCCATAATATTAATTAATTAATCAATTTAAAAATAATTAATGATCAGCCTAAATTAGTCTCAGGATGACAGCCAGCTTGTCCTTTTGCTTAAGCAACTAATATGTTCATCATTTTGATAGTCACTAATTACTGTCATGTATAGAAAGATCACAGTACCTGGAAATGCTTGATAAGGGTTTACAAGGATTGTCTTATTCTGAATTTTCCTTGTTTCTAAAATTATTGGCACTACAGAACTTAATATAAAAAAAGTTGGCGCTGCAGCCAGAAAGGGATGTGGTCCTGTTACACGGAGCACCATTTGGTTTCTTTCCCCTTGACTTCTGTTTATAGAGGTCAGAAAGACGGTTCCAGGACAGTGGAATTTGAGGCTGCATCTGCTGTGCGTGGACGTGGAGATAAATCGTCCACTGGGATTTTCCACTTTGCTTTAACTCAGGTGATCTGGCTGTGTGATAAACACTTTTCTTCTTTTTTGTGGTGCTTGGGATTGAACCTGGGTCCTTGAGCAAGGTGTCTACCACGAAGCTACAACCCCAGCCCCAATATTTAATGTGTTTTTAGCCCTTGCAAGAACCCCATGTGGCAGAGACAATTGTCCGCCTTTCCCAGGTGAACCCAGGGCCTACAGAAATTAAATAATTTCCCTAAACTCACATCCTTGGAAGCTGGCAGAATCGGTAGTTAAACTTGAGTCTGTCTGGACCCAGAAGTGGCCCTCGCGAACTCCATAAGTTCTTCTGCCACACTTCAATTTTGAGAAACATGTTTGTTCAGCAGGATGAAGGCATTTCTGTTTGTTGTGATATACCAGTTATTGAAAAGATGCACAAGAAACGTAAACGCAGTCTCTGTTCCCCCAAGACCTTCGCGGTTAGATGGAAAATGTGTTTAACAAGACACGTAAAGCGAGTGTAGTGGCGCACACCTGTCAACCCAGCACTCAGGAGGCTGAGGCAGGAGGCTCACCATGAGTCTGAGGCAAGCCTGCATTATACAGTAAGTTCAAGTTCAGCCTGAGATACATAGCTGAACTCCATCTTTAAAAACTAAACTAAAGATGGGACGCCTTTCACATTGTTACGTGATTTTTAGTACTGTTTTTCATGATTCACTACACATTGCTTGTGGGCAGATTGTTTAGGGGACAGCCACACAGTTGCCACACGCAGTCCTGTGGAGCTCATGTGGGCAGATACTACACGTGCTCGTGTGTCTTGGGCAGTGATTACCAGTAGTGGAATTTCAACCCCCTCACAACTTCATGTATCTGTGAAGACAGCTGTTTATAGTCATCGAACAACATGTTTTCTTTTTCTTTCTTTCTTTTTTTACTCTTCTTGAGACAGGGTCTCACTATGCAATTCAGGCTGGACATGAGTTCACTTTGTCACCTAGGCTGGTCTCAAACTCTCAACAATTATCCTGCCTCAGCCTATTAACTACTGGGATTACACCCATATGCCACCATGCCTGGATAAATTTTCCTATTTGATTATTGAAATTGGGCCTGTGACTGGGGAGATAGCTCAGCAGCATAAGCGTCTGCCTGGCAAGTGCAAGGACC
The DNA here is from genome assembly GCA_004027915.1 of Capromys pilorides. NCBI lineage: Eukaryota > Metazoa > Chordata > Mammalia > Rodentia > Capromyidae > Capromys > Capromys pilorides. Next base: position 4,700 of record PVKN010017438.1, on the reverse strand, counting down.
CGGATTTGATCCCCGCATGCCATGCTGCCCACCGAAACCAGCCGTGGTGGCACACGCCTGTAATGCCAGCACTGGGGAAGCTGAGACAGGAGGATCACTACAAGTCTTAATTGCATAGTGATACGCTGTATGAAATTAAATAAATAAATAAATAACATTGGGCCTGTTGTATTTTGTAAAATGATTCACTAAGTTAGATTGAGATTTTTTTTTAAGCCAGGCATGCCTGGTGGCACATATTTGTAATCCCAGCCTGGGCCATTTGTTGATTTAGGGAGACTTTCTCCCAAAAGAAAATATTTGAAAAAGCTACAAGTGTAGCTTAGTGGGAAGCATAATTTATAGAGGGCAGGTCCTGGGTTCAATCCACAAATAAAGTGAGATAAAATAAAATAACATACTCAGTGGGCCCGGAGTGCAGCTCAGCAGTAGAGCACTTACCTAGCTAAGCCCAGGCCCTGGGTTCAGTCCTTGACGCTGCCAGAAAAAAAGGCTCAGTGTTTCTGAACATGTTACATTATTAATTTTTATGTATATGACATAAAAGTTGTCATTTTAAGAGCCGGGCGTGGTGGCGCACGCCTGTAATCCCAGCACTTGGGAGGCTGAGGCAGGAGGATTAGTGCAAGTTCGAGACCAGCCTGGGCTGCAGAAGTGAGCTCAAGGCCAGCCTGAACTGCATAGCGAGACCGTCTCAAAAAGACATACACACAAAGAAAAAAAAGTTGTCATTTTAAGTATAGTTCAGTGGCATTGGTTATTTTCCTAATGTTATACAACCATTACCACTATTTTCAAAATTTTATCACCACCTCAAAAGGAAACTAGATTCATAAAATAATAGCTAGTTTCCCTGCACATTGTCCCAGTAAACTTTTCAGTGTTTTCTGAGCCAGGGTCTCATTATGTAGCTCCGACTGGCCTGAAATTCACTATGGACCTCAGGTCAGCCTCCAACTCATGGCTACCCTCCTGCCTCAGCCTCCAAGCGCCAGGTTACAGGCACACCCCACCCCACCTGGCTAGTCCCTGTACATTTGAATCTGTTTTCTGTTTCCATTGATTTTTTCATTCTAGACATTCCATAGGTGTGAAATCATGGTGTTTGTCCTTCTGTGTCTGGCTTCTTTCATTGAACACAACGTCTCTGGAGTTCATCCGTGTTGGAACATGTAGGCGACGTCATTCGCAGTCCTGCTGAAAACCGCTCCGTCGTGTGGCTAGGGCACATTCTGTTTATCTGTGCTTCTGTTGACAGACATGTGGGTCGTGGCCACCTTGGGCTATTGTGAACAGAGCTGCAGAGAACATAGTCACACAAGTATTTCTTCTGGGTCCTGCCTTCAGAGTGCTTTTGAAAAATCACCTACTGCCATTACATCAGAACTTCCCTTGAGACTTGTCCCTCACCGGCTAGCTGGCTGTTTTATATTATTGCTTAAATCATTCTGTCATGCTATAATGCCATAGCATGCTATCATGGTATAATCCCAGTGCTTGGGAGGCTGAGGCACGAGGATCACTCCAGTCTGGACCAGACTAGGCTCCATAAGGAGTTCAAGGCCAGCCAGAGCTACGTATTGAGACCTGCTCTCAAAAACAGAGCAAATCTACTCAAATCGGGATACACAGTGAGGAGAGCCAGGGTGGTCCACGTCACATCTTGGCCTTTTCCCTTCTGCTTTCCCTACCTCTCCCCATCCCCTCTTCCCATTCCATGAAGTCCAGCCCCTCATTTCCTATCATCTGTCTTTTTTATTTATATGTTTATTTTCTCTTTTTGAGGCAGGGTCTCACCATGCAGTTCAGGCTGACCTTGAGCTCACTTTGTAGCCCAAGCTGGCCTTGAACTCACAATGATCCTCCCGCCTCAGCCTCCTGAGTGCTGGGGCTCTCGGTAGGTGCCATCACACCTGAATCTTTTTAAAGTTTTGCTCTTTAAATTATTCTCATATATGAAAGATCATGTGATATTTAACTTTCTACATCTAATTTATTTCAAAAGTATGGAATGCTGGGCTGGGAAGACAGCTCTGTGGCACAAGCGCCTGCCTGGCAAGAGCACAGCGTCTCGAGTTTGATCCCCAGTACTGCATGCTATGCCAGCCTCATATCAAAAAATAAAATAAAAATAAAAATAAATTAAAATTTTTAAAAAATATGGAGTACTTCTAGAATTTTACTTTTTACTTTTTTTATTTGAGACATGGTCTCTGTAAGTCACTGAGTTGCCCAAACTGGTTCCAAACTTTCCATCTACCTGCCTCAGCCTCAAAGAATGCTGGGATTATAGGTGGCTGTGGTGGCACATGCCTGGGAACCCAGCACTCGGGAGGCTGAGGCAGGAGGACTGCTGCCAGTTCGAGGCCAGTCTGGGCTAAAAAGTGAGTTCACATCCAACCTGTACTGCACAGTGAAACCCTATCTCATAAAAAGACCTCAAAAAAGTCGTGTATTGAGACAGGATCTGACTAACTTGTTCATGTTGGCCTTGAACTTATGATCCCCCCTGCCTTGACCTCCTGAGTCAGTGGAAGTACAGGCAGATATCACCTTGCCCACTACAACCAAACCCTTGAGGATAAAAAGTGTGCTATGGTGAATACTGCAAGGACAGGTTCGTACTGTAATCTCTAAACTGGGATTGTCCTAAGAAACTTCTAGAAGGTTCTCTGTCAGTCATGAGCAAGCCGGAGGCTGTCAGCTGCAGCCGCAGAGCAATGCCTACATCAAAGGATCTCGTTTCTTTAAGCTCTTCAGGCACGATTCTGACAGCGAGGTTGACACAAAGTTAAGGAGGAAAAAGCGAGTTGCTCCAGAAAAGCCTGTAAGGAAGCAGAAGACTGGTGCCACTTCAAGAGCTCTGCCCTCTTCTAAGCAGCGCAGTGACAGCAGAGATGATAACAAGTTTCAGATTGGGAAAATGAGACACGGCAGTGTTCGGGACTTTAAAGGGAAAGTTCTAACTGGTATTAGAGAATATTGAATGGATCCAGAAGGTGAAATGAAACCAGGAGGAAAAGGTATTTCTTTAAATCCAGAGCAGGGGAGCCAGCTGAAGGAGCAGATTTCTGACACTGATGTTGCAGTAAGAAAACTGTAGAAGCTGAGCCATAAAAACCTGTACTGTTGTAGTTGTTTTACTCTGCCTTTTTACATTGGCTTTTGGTTTTAAACATTGTTTTCCAAGCTGTGGTCTATTTGGACTGCAGAACAATTTGTAAGATGAATACTTTATTTAATGTGCATTATTAAAAATGTTCTGAGTGAAGCTAATTGTCAACTTTATTAAAGAGGATGCTTTGTGCTCACCACCTAGTGTCAAATAAAATTAAAAAAAAAAAAGAAAGAAAGAGACTTCTAGAAATGGTTGGTCTTGGCACCCTCGGAGAAGGAGGGGGTTGAGTTTTCTGCCGGGCACAGTGAGTTTTCCAGGGCAGGACCCCTAGGTGTGCATTTCTGAGTGCTGCCTCGAGGCCTACCTCACACACCAGAGGCCGGTCTGGATGTCACCAAGCCCTGGATGTGTTGTCCTGCCACATCCTTCACTGAGGGTGGACAAGCAGCTGGAAAGATGGCGGGATTGCCTCCCTCCAGGGCAGGCGCATTCTTCCTCTTGAAGTTGCTTTTCCACTGAAAGGAAGCCAGGGGCCCCTTAGGGGTGGTAAGTACCTTTTTCTTAGAGCAATTCACAAGCGTGCTTTTTCCTCTTGTACAAAAGACAGAGCTGAGAAAAATGGGTAAGGCATCAGGGAAAGGTTTTCATTCTTAGGAGGCTGCTGGATGGTTAGAGGTGAGCTGCAGTGGGATGGAACGTTGAGGCTTGTAAGTCCCTCCTCTGCTGTGTCCGGGGCCACGCCCCTGAAAGTGCCAGACGGTGTACCACCCCAGGCCTCCCTGTCTTCTCATAGAAAGATGAATGAGAACAAAACGATCTCTGGAATCCCCTCCAGCTCCAAAATTATCCTTTTAGCAGGCGATTCCATGGGGAAGAGAACTCGTCCCCTTGAATATTTCCCTGATTTTGGTTTTTCTCCCAATACTATAGTTTGAACCAAGCGCCTCTGCACTGAGCTATATCCCCAGCCCAGTATGTTTTAATTTTTTTTTTTTTTTTGAGATAAGATTTCATTAAATCCCTAAGTTTTCGAGGCTTGCCTCAAACTTGTGATCCTCCGGCCTCAGCTTCCCAGTGCTGGAGTGGCAGGTGCACCTGGGCATCACACCTGGCTTGACACATTTCAGATTTGGACATAGACGTTTATAAATTGGAGCTGCTGCCGCACCTGGGGAGGGCGCTGTGTGTGGTACTTAGCAGCATCCCTCGTGCCCTCCCCATGCACCTCAGTCTCCCCGGATCCTTGGTGGCCTTAAGACTCTTCACTGGCCCCAAGTGTCTCAGCCTAAACAGGGTGGCGTTCCTGCTGAGGAATCAAACTAAGCTTTATTTTTGTTTATTTATTTTTGTCTTTTTGAGACAGAGTCTCACTATGCAATTCAGACTGACCTTAAGCTCAGTTTTGTAGCCCAGGCTGGTCTTGAACTTGCACTGATCTTCCTGCCTCAGCCTCCCAAGTGCTGGAGTTACTATTTTTTGTTTTTTTGAGGTAGGGTTTTAATATGCAGTTCGGGCTGACCTTGACCCTGTGGGAATCTTCCTGCCTCTGCCTCCTGAGTGTTCGGATTATAAGCATGCACAG
>PVKN010017437.1:0-17341 GCA_004027915.1 Capromys pilorides | reverse complement strand
AAAAAAAAAAAAAAAAAAAAAAAAAAAAAAAAAAAAAAAAAAAAAAAAAAAAAAAAAAAAAAAAAAAAAAAAACTCCTCATGCAGCCATGGGTTGGCTTCTGGAGTTCATGATTGATTCAGGAACCAATGTTGGGATTATGGGTGTGAGTGCCCTGGAGCAGATATGCTTCATGACAATGTGAGGAGGGGAAAGAGGCTGCCTGAGCCACTGCTGCTTCTCCTTTTGCTCTCTTGCTCTTTGCTGCTGCCACGAAAGATTTGCTCTCTGTTGCCATTATTGTGGTTACTCCTCCCATTTTCTCTGGCTGTTTTGCTGTTTTCCACTACCATAAACTGCTGCTCTCTGCCATGTGCCACTCTGCCTTGGAGCCAGCCAGGATGGACTGAAAGCTCCACCAGCTGTGAGCTAAACAAACCATTCCTTCCTTCATTTTGGGTGTTAGGTATTTTGTCCCAGCAATGAGAGAAGAGTGTCTGAGACAGCCAGCTTCTGCCCCATGTGGCCATCCTTGGTGGCTCATGTTGTTCTTGTAGCTCGTATCATGTGGACATCTGCTTATGTCTTCATGCCATTCCCCACCCCACCTCCATGTGGTTCTTTAGCCAAATTTCCCTTTTTTATGTTAACACCAGCTACTTTTGGATTAAATCTTACTTCGGTGATTTAAACTAAATGATGTGTTCTGTAAATAGCCATTTCCAAATGAAGTCACTTCCTGCGTGAGCTTATTTCTTCTGGAGGATGCAGTCCTATTTGTAACAACAGCAGTTAGGCTCACACAGTCATTTGACTGACTTGGTGGGACCCCAGCTATCCAGCTGGACCTTAGTGATGGGGGATGGAAGCAAGATTCTCCCTCCACGACACTGAGCAGTCACTAGGTAGCGTTTCTCTGCTTATTGAATTGAACAAAGACCTGCTGAAAGTTTACCTTGGGGGAGGTACGGTGGTAGACGCCACAAGGAGAAGAGACAGACGTGGGTCGAATCTGCTCAAGAGTGTACAATCCAGTGGATGATTCCAGGTCTAAATTGCAGGTATAATTCTGACCATAATTGAATAATTTCTAGTAGGGGAAAATCAAAGTAAATTTTATTCTGACCTGGATGATTTTCTTATGCCATGAGAGAAGACAGGCAGAGGAACCTTGAATAGCAGCCTATAGGCCGTGACAACAGGCGTTCCTCAAAGAAGGACGTGGCACTGCTACCCTTCCCTGTCTGTCCACCTTGGGTGCCTGGACTATGGTTTATTGTAGAGAATATGAAGGATGTGTTGATGGCAAAGGCATCCAGTTGCATCTGCAAAGCATGTTACATAAGACAGACCTCAGCTTGGACTTTAGCATGAACTCAGTAATGGGTGGGATTTGGCTTTTCTGAGGTGCAGTGTCCTTCTCTAGGGCTCCTATCCTACATGGTTATACAGTTCTTATAAACAGGAGAATTGTAAATGGTCCCTGCTTATGTTCCAGAACAGGCCTCCTGTTGCCTGTGTTACTTCAGAGGGCAGTGCAGCAGAATCAGAACACACATAGCATACTGAAAGGAGGGAGCTAGGGAAAAGAACTCTGTAAAAACGTATCCCCACACAGAGACAATGTCAAAAAGTTTGGTTTTCTGAGTCAGGAGATGCTGATTGGAATCCAAGTTTCACCTCTCCATAGCCATGGGACCTTGCAGTCTCACCACTCTGGAATACTGTCTCTTGATTCCTGGTATGGGACTAATACTCTCACATACTCTCCCTGGTAGAGGTTCGTTCTGAGGACCCAGTGAAAAATGGCTGAGGATATGAGCAAGAAAATATGGCAGAGTCCAGGGGAAGATGAGGAGCAGTGATTCTTGTGCAAAGCCTGGGCCTTATCATAGCCTGCAGGAGAAAAGGCGACTGCATGTGGGGCTATGGTGAGGGATTTGGTGTGGCTTCCACAGGCAGGGCCTATGGGGGCATGGAGAGCCCGTGTTTGTTGCTTCTGCCTGGCTTGCCTGAAATACCACCAACCAAGCCAAGAGTAGAAGGAGAAGTTGCTGTGGTCCTTCGGATACAGAAAAGCTCAAGGTGAAGCTCAGCTGAGACACATCAGGGGTGTCAACAGTGGAGGCCATAGGTAAGAGTTAAAGCATCCAGAGCCAAGGCCACACTGTATTCAGTTGATCTTATGGAGAAGGCTCAAGCAAATGTCCTGCGAGGCTGGCTCTAAAGAGGGGCCACAAAGGTCCTGAGAGCACATAATCTAAGTCTCGCTACACAAGGACTCTGGTTCCTTCTGCCCAGCCATGACTATCAGCTAGGCATGCAAGTCCAAGATTCTCATCCTCAAGATAATTGGATGACTCCAGCTCACAGAATGTTCTCTTTGGGAACAAACCTTTGAACAAGCCTATGATTGTTGTTACTTCCCCTTGTCATCCTTTGGGACCACCCTTCCATGACTCTTGTGTCATTGTTAAGGAGTCTCATCTCTGATCCAGCCCTCTCCTTCTACAGACCCCCCTTCGTGAGGAAGCATGGGTTCAGGTCACACTCATGTCCCTGTTCTGTCTTCTTCCAGAGTCCCTGGCCTGTCGCAAAGCATGCAGCTTGCCCCTAAGTCTTGGCTCAAGAATGTGAAGAGTTCCACCCTACCTGTTCTCTCTCTCAGTCAGGCCTGGCTTTTGCAAACTGAATGAGCTCTGATTTTTGGACAGATGTTTTTGCTGTGTGATAAAGCAGTGTCTTCAGAATGCAGGGGACCTCTTTATCTCAGGCTGGGAAAACCTAGCAGCTCAGGGAAGTCCACCTGAAAACTCAGCAGTGCCAGGAATGTAGGTGTGGGAGTGGTAGGCACAAGGTACTAAGGAGAATGTGGTTTAATACCAATTCACATATTCTTGTGCCCAGTGTTTCATGGTCCTGTCCCCTCGGGCTGCACCCTACCCACCCCTTGGGAGTCCCTGATGCTAGGTAGACTTGGACAATCGCTCAGAAAGGGCTGCTTCCTCACAGGGCCTATCACACCTGTTGGCTTTCCTCCAGTGTGTTCCTCCAAACTCAGTGGGCCTGCCAAGGTAGGAAGTGAAAGGAGCCTGCCAGATGACCGACTGTGCCACTGCTTGTCTTGTTTCCTTCCAGCATCAGTGACCCCTTCATTTTCAGCATGTGCAGCAAAGACAGGTCTTCAGACCATTACTCCTGTGAGCGCCATGGTTATGGAGACCTCAGGGAGCTCCGGCAGGCACGCTTCCTGCTGCAGGTATGCTAGGCTCTGAGCTATACCCTCAGGACAGGCATGAGGGCCTCCTCATCGGGGGACACATGGCCCCACATCCAGGGGCACAACTGTTTTGCACTGATCTATCACTGGGGGACTTGGTAATACTGTGGGATCTCTGGTTGTGTTGGTCCCACCAGGCTGGGTATTCTGGCTCCCACTATATCCTGTCCAGTCCCAGCCATGGCTTCAATGTTGTTTCTTCCCTTGCTGTATCATTCAGAGTTAGGTTCTGTGTTGTCTGTCTTGACATCCTCCAGGGCAGCCTGGGAGATTTAGGAACAGGGGGTGGGCAGATCCCTTTCGTTACCAGAGAGCTGAGAGAGGACTATCGAGGCTGCTACCCTGTGCAGACCATGTGGTGAGAGCTCCTTTCCCCGTCTTCCCTGCCTTCCCTTCCCCAGAATCACCACACTGCAAGTTCCTGGCCATTTCCTAGGCCATGTGGCTCAGGGTCACACTAACTTTCCTCCTCCACCAGGTTCTCCTCGCACTTCCTACAGTCCTTGTGGACTTTCCCAGGTGCCACCCCAGATCAGGTGGCTCTTACTGGAGGAAGAGCCAGCAGCAAGTTGCCTACCTCAACATGGCCAGGCTCCACAGAGCAGAAGAAGAGCTCTGGGCCCCATAGCCTTAGAAGTTGCAAGTTTTTTTGTGGGAGCAGAGCTTGGGGAGAGAACAAAGCTGTGTCCCTGTCCCCAGGCCTCCTGGGGATGCCTGAGCAAGGGGAAATGAAGGTGCAGGAGAGGAGCAGGGCAGAACTTGGCACTCACCTGTGCAGGGTCTGGTTCCTTTTATAGGCTGGTGAGGGACACCTTTAGGTCCTGATCAACTTCATAAGGGCTCCTTGCATGTGGAAACTTGCATTGGGTGTGTGCATCAGGGAAGGCTCCTGCAGAAGCGTCTGGTTCACTCTCCCAAACTCAAGCTCAGAAAGCTTTCCATGGAAGTTAATTATGAAATTCTCACCAGAGACCAGCCAGCAGCTCTCAGCTGGGTCCGAGCACTATTCCTTCCTCAAGGCTGCTCTCGTTTGGTGAAGCTTCCTAAGCAACCTTGAGAGGAATGTGGGCAGGAAGTGCTACAGGGGAAGGGAGTTCTTGGGGCCAGGACAACTCTCTCTGGGCCGTGTGTCTGGGCTGGCTTCCCTCCTCCTTTGGGCATCTCCGCAGCTCCAGGGTAAGGGAGGCCATGCCTTGTCTTTTGGGAATACCCACAGTAGTAGATTGGTTAGAATGTTAGAGATAATAAAAGTAGTTTCTTTTCATAGGACATTGCCATGGAGATCTTTTTCCAAAATGGATATTCCAAGTTTCTTGTCTTCTACAACAGTGATCGGAGTAAAGCATTCAAAAGGTAAAGGACTGAAGTTTTTCCTCTGCGGGAAATAGATCTTGAACCCAGAGCACAAACACAGAGTTTACTCAGCTCTGTTCTCAGGAAAAGTATTCTCAACTCTCCCACAGCAAGCAGGACTTGGGTTAGGCACAAGGAAGAGCTTCCTGTCCAGCTGTGCAGGCCAATCCTAGAACAGATACAGACAAGAGGTAGAGCAGCCTCTTACCCATGTCTTTCGTTTCCACAGACTGAGTGGTTTGGGGCAGCAGTGGCTGAAGGAGGAAACTTACACAGATACAATCTCTGCTGATAAGATTATGTTTCTTTTTGTTTAGCTTCTGTTCTTTCCAGCCCAGCTTGAAGGGGAAAGGCAACTCGGAGGACCCCCTCAATCTCAGGTAACATGAGATCCTGGTTTGCAAAACTGGTGTTGTCTTACTTCAGCTATCCTCCTTTCCCTGGTCCTATTCTGGAGTCATGCAAAGATTGTGCTTCTGGATTCCTGTTATTGGTCCATCTCCATCTTATTTGCCCTTGGAGGTTTTCTGGAAATCCTGTCACACCTCTGTGAATAGAGCTGAAGCTGCATGAGCCCTATGGCTTTCTTAGGCTGAAGTGGCAAGTGGGCCTGCCTGTGATGGCCAACCTCAGCATACACTGAGAACTGGATCCTCAGGGGTGGGCAGGTGTTTGGGGTCCATCTCAAGTCTGTCTTTCCCTTTATGAGATTTTCTGAGTGGGCAGAGCAAATAATAAAGGTTATGCATCTCTAGTCAGCAAATATGAACTATTCCAAAATGTGAAAGCTTCTCAGTGTAGGTACCATACTATATCACCAAGTGCACAGCTCCTCATGTGAGCTTGTGTGATAGGTTGCAGTGAAAAAGCCAGCACACCAAAAAGCCTTCTGGAGTCCTCTTCAGGCTGTGTGTATGGTATAGCAAAATGATGCTGCACTTGCCACATGGGTCTCATTGTCAAACTTCAGCAGAGCAGTGGATTTCTTTGTTAGACTTGGATCCCATCCCCAAGATATCTCAATCTCATTAAAACATGCAAATATCTAACAATCTAAAGTAATCTGAAGAATCATTTCTGGCTCTAAGCGTTTATGTAAGGGCTGCTCAGTCTATCTGTGGTGGTGGTGAATGCAATGGTGATTTGTGAATTTTGACCTAGGCATCTTTCCCTGGAATTAAATGGCTATTGCTCCTCCCTAAGTCCCTCTTTATAGGCACCCTATTTTCTGCAGGCCAACTCAAAATCAGTAGGTGTGTTTTTATTTTAGTTGGGAATGAGAATTGTGAGGTGGTTACTGGTTTCCTCCAGGAGTGTGTGGGGAGAGTAGGCGGGCCCAGGAATGATATCCACAATGCTTGTCAGGAGGGTGGGCTGGGTTCCCTAATTCCTACACAATTACTCATTGACTGTTTATGATATGTGGCGTCTGGTCTTCAACAAAGCAATAAGAAAAATAGCCTGAGTCCTCTATTCTTACTGAGCTCACATTCCCATGAGGAGGACAGGCATGAAGCTATGTAAGAGAACAGACAATAAGACAACATTCGGCCATAAGTGTAGGAAACAAAGCGAGGAGAGGTGGCATTGTGACCTTAGATGAGTGCTAGTAGCACCCACAGCAAGGGAACAGTGTTTGACTTGGACCTCACCAACACAGTGACATCAGTTTTGCATGGGACTTAGGAAAAGTACTTCCTGTGGAGGAAAGAGAAAGGATTGCTGGTTGGTTGGTGGGGCTAAGCCTGGAGCAATTGGGGTATAGGAACCAAGGTGGGCAGGGTTTGCAGGGCTGAGTTTGTGTGATCCTTGGGGTCTCAGTAATGGTGTTGCCTCACCATGAGTGAAAGGGAGACTTTGAAAAGGCTCTGAGCTGAAGATTCATGTGATCTGACTTTTACCTGAAAAGAATCACTTTGACTGCTGGGCGAACATAGAAAAATTGGACATGGTGCACACACCTGTAATTGTAGCACTTAGAAGTCTCAGACAGGAGGATCATTTGTGTGTTTGAGTCCAGTGTGTACTATAGCATTTGTAAATCTCTTGTTTTTGATTGGTTATCAAAGATATTGTATGGAGGAAATAAAACACCAAAACCCCTCAACTTTAGAACTTGATGTTCAAGAGTGAGTTTTGCTCTAAACTTTGGCTCACCACATCTTGTTCCCAGGAGCTTTCTCCAAAAGTCCTGTGCTTGAGGGTAGACTTTTGGAGAAATGGCCATTAAGCTAGCTAGGAGATTAAGATATGTTGTGTGTGCATTTGCCAGTTTCTCAAAATGAACACCACTCTTCTGTATTACAAGCAGGCATGAACAGACAAAATGAATAGATCAGAGCAGCTCAAGAGCAAAAGCCAGAGACTGATTCAGAACCATTGTGGTGATCCAGGCGACAGATGATGGAGGCTCCCATCCAGGAGCTGGCAGCAGAGATGTGGCTAATGGATTCTGAAGTCACATCTGATGGGCTTTGATGGTCACCATGCATGTGCATACGTGTGTGGGAGGAGAGAGAGAAGTGGGGAGAGAGAGAGAGAGAAAGACAGCGAGAGAGAGAGATGACTTGTGGATTAGAGCATGGATCTAGCCTTGAGCAGGAGATAACAGTGGGGTGGCCAGCAAGAGCTGCTGTGGGGGCCGGTTGAATCTCAGAAGTGCTGTTTGGATGTGTGACTCTGGGGTGTTCATCACACATCCAGGTCAGGGCTGGCTGTGTGACTGCAGGGGGTAAGGAGAATCCAGAAAGATTATAAATTTGGAATAGTGCTTAGTCACAAGCGTGCACAGGGTCACCAGGGGCAGTGTGCATGTGGAATAAGGTTGTGCACTATGCTCTGGGCACACCAGCCCCATAGGGCAGTGTGTGGGAAAGAGACAGATAAGCAGGTGTACAAGATGCCCCAGCAGCCAGGCTTCAGGATGCGAGTGGCCGGATGTGGTTACACCTGCAGAGAGAGAAAAGCTAGGTGCTGGCCATTGAACTTGGCAGCCCGGGAGGCACAGATGGCCTTTGGCAGGCCTGGCATGGTGGTTGCCAGTAGGTATTAACCCTTCAGCTGCTGAGGGAAGCCTAGGGCCCCTACAAGGCCTGGGCTACTGGGGTCCCCAATCGCGGAGCAGTTTCCCTGCAGTACTAGATGCAGTTCAGTTGTTCAGCCACCCTAGGTGTGCACACATGGGCTGACTGCAGCCCTGAGGACCTTGCATTGCTTTTGTGAGAACCTTGCTCCCTGTCCTGCAGGAGGTCCTCAGTGCCACTTTAGTGCCCGTGGAGGTGGGCCCCTCATACTAAATGATATGGAGAAGAATTCATCAGGATGCATGCCTGGAGACCAGCAGGGACCTGATCCAGGATGGCAGGCTGTCTGAGCTTGGGAAGTTCTCAGGGCTCCAGGCTTTCCTCCTTGAGTGAGGGTGAACTTCGGACTCACCCTCTTCCCCTCGGCCCAGCAGCTCCCAGCTGGCAGTCACTCAAGAACTCAGCCATGTACTGCTCATGCTCTTTCCCAGTGATTTTGGGAAAAACAAAACAAAATAGAACACTGAATTGGTTTTCCTTAAGTGAAGTTACATGCACATCCCAGAACCAATCAAATGGCTTCCTTGGCCAGACCAGGGTGACCCATCCATGCAGGTGCTGGGGTGAGGTCAGATCACCCCAGATCATAGACCAAACTGAGAGAAGGGAGCTCCCTGGGAAAATCAAGGCACTGATGCCATGAAGAGGTGAACACAGAGGTACCCGAAAAATCCCCCCTGCAAAGGGGCTCATAGAGGCCATGGTCCTCTTCAGCTGTGACACAGGCTACTCTGACCACAGCCACCCTCAAGGGAAGAGATCAAGGGAAGAGATAAACTCTTGCATTGTGTCACGAAGCACAGTGACCCCTTAGCATTTTCTAGCTGTGAGCAGCACTCTGTCCACTGGTATAATGACAGCATCACAGGTTCCTTGCCTCTTTGCACACTCCTTCCTCCATGCTGGCAAGTTCTGTTCCTACCCCAGACAGAGAGACCCCAGTAGAGAACCCTACCAAAGAAAGCTGGATCTTGGCCCTGGGCCACTGATCTGGCTCACTCCAGAGATGGTCACTGGGTGTGAGGCAGAGAGTTCTGCAGAGATGAGCTAGCTAGTTGAGAGCCATCTCTCACTCACCCACAGGTGGATGGCAGGGTCGTGCTGTGCTCCACGTGTATTGAATGGCTGCTTTTATTTGTGCTGTGGTTTGTTCTATTAGGGCCATGGCCATTTGCACCACTGGAATTGGATCTTCCAGGTCTTTCTGTGTCTTGCCTAGCACAGTTCCTGCACAGCGCCAAGTATAGGATTTTTGGAGAAAGCTCCTAGGAACAAGGTGTGGTGAGCCAAAGTTTAGAGCAAAACTCACTTTTGAATATCAAGTTCTAAAGCTGAAGGTTTTCAGTGTTTTATTTCCTCCATAGGTTACCTCTGATAACCACTCAAAGACAAGAGCTTTACAAATGTAGCCACAGAAGTTATGGAATTCCCATGAGGAGGTGGACTTCCAAATCACCCTTCACAGCCATTCACCACTCCTAGCCACGTGGAGCCTTAAAATCAAGCACTCTGTCTCAGTTATTTTCTTGCTGCTGGAATACCCACAAGTTAAAGAAGGAAAGTTTTACTTGGCTCACAGTTTGTAGAGGATTTAGTCCATGGTCTTCTACCCTTAATGTAAGTGGCATGGCAGAGTTGCATGGCAGAGAAACAGCTCATGGCATGGCGTCAGGAAGCCCAGAAAGATCAAGGGAAGAGATAAACTCTTGCAAGCCATGCACCAGTGACCCACCTTCTCCAATCAGACTTCGCCTCACATCCTCATATTTAGATATAAACTCATCAGTGGGCTAATCCACCCATGAGTATCACACCCCAGTAGTCCAGTCCCCTCCCACATTCCCCACCTATGAATGCCAAAGCTTTGGAGGTCGTCTAGGTATAAACCTTAACACACTCTCCTCCCTTTCTCCTCTGTCACTCACACCACCTCCCAGAGTCAACGTGGACTCAGAGGCTTAAAATGTTACAATTTTTGTCACTTTGATAGATAGCTCCATGCCACCATGATGGGAGAAATATGGTCTTTGGGTTCTTGATGACCTGCAGCCCCGAGAAGGCAATGGTGCAGACTACAGGACTGACACCTGGGGTCTGGAGCAGAACTTCTGAGACAGGACCAAGTCTGGCTGAAAACTAAAAGTTCTGAGCATGGCATCCAGGCACAGCATGTAGGAGCTTCTCACTGAGTCAGCACAAGGGACATGGGCATCAGAGTGGATGTGTCTACCCGGTTGATGCTCAGATCTTGCTCTTTGTCTTCTTACTGCACTCAGCTCGTGTCTTGTCCCAGCTGTACCCTCAGCCACATCCTTGCACCTCTAAGTAGGGAGGAACCTGGCTCAGCCCTGCCCTCTGCAGCCAACATGCCTATGTCCCCTTCCAGTTCCCCTCACCAGATGGCTCCACAGCCTCTATATACCCCAACACCATGGTAAGGACAGTAGGCTGGGGAAGAGGCACACATCCACTGGGTCAAGGCTCCACCCAGGCGCTGCCCCTTCCCAGCCACTTCCAGAAAGATAGGGCATGGGTGGAAGCCATACATTCTCTTGTGCTTTTCTTAACCTTCTCAGTCATCCTCCAGGATGAGATCAGCAGTCGGAAATTTTAAATTAGTCTGATGGGCAGAGGGAAAATTGTTCTTTCTTTTAAGATGCTAAAATGTTTTGGGAGATGGTGACTATCTTAGGTTCTTGGTATCCCAAGTAAAGAACTGAACAGAACACGCAGAATTAAAAGTGAAAGCAAAGATTATCCAGGATGAACTCCTCAGAGTGAGAATGGATCAGTGAGAAAAGCTCACAGCCCAGAAGCCAGCATCAGAGCCTCCATCTACAGGGAGGGAGCTGCTTCTGGGGCTGGTGCTCTTCACTCCAATGAGGGGAGACAAGTGTTCTTCTTCCTACTGATGGAGGAGGTTTTCCCTATAGGGACATCTGAGGAACTGTCGTGGTGCCTGAAGCCCATGGAGGGTGGGGGGACCCAATACAAGTGAGATTAGAGTTAATAGCAGTGGAGTTGAGGTCCCTTTGATTGTTTGGATATTGTACAGTAAATGTGTCCCCAGGTGTGGCTTCGTTATTATACGTAGGTGCCCAGCATGGTTTTTAGAGACCTCACCCACCTAGAAGGTCATAGTGCGTGTGGTCTTTTGTCTTTCCTGGCTAGACCCAGCCATCAGGACATCAACTGTGGCTCTTGGAGAGCTGGCCTCCTCTTTTCTCCTCTTTTCTTTAGGCTCTCTCTTTCCAAGAATTTGGCCTCAGTACCTCTGGGGTGGTAGACAGATTCTGGCTCTGGGTGGACTTTTGTGTTTGAATCTGCCAGTTTGCTAGAGTGGCTCACAAATTAACACTGGAGAGAGGTGCAAGGATCTGTTTGTTGTCACCAGGAAATTTTACAGTAGTGCAGAAGCTCCCTGGAGCCCTCACTTCTCTGCCCCACAGCCTCCTCAGGTATATGCTGTTTACCATACAATTTCAAAAGCAGGGCATTCCCACTGCTACATGTGTTGCATGGACCTTTGTCACCCTGTTACACGTGTAGATTCCTGTAACACCAGCACCATAACATAACACATGCAGCAAGGATCTCACACACACTGCCCTTTATGATGATGCCTGCCTCTGTCACACCCAGCTGTCCTTAGTTTCCGGCAGCCACTCATCCACCTTCCATCTCTGTCATTCTGTCACGTAACACTGCATAAATATAATCACAGAGGTGGTACTCTCTGGAGGTTGGCTGTTTTTAATTCAGAATAATACCGCTGAGCTCTGCTCTGACTGTTGCACATGTCAATAGCACGTCCCTTTTTCCTGACCAGGTAGTAGCTCACAGTGTGAACATACCAGAGTTCATTCCACATGGGTGCACTGAAGCCCATTTGATTGTTTCCTCCTTGGTGTCATTACACATAAAGTTGATTGTTTACAATTAATGTGAATGCTGACATGTCAGAACCTAGGTTTGCCATTTTAGTTTTTGTATTGTTTTCTTTCCCTGTTCATCTCTGTTTTCTTTTTTCTAGCTTCCAATGCATGACTGAAAGATGCATTAAAATCCTACTTTGGTTTATCTGTAGTGTGCTTGTAAGTTCCTCTGTGTAGATGCTTTACATAAACTTTAGCTGTTTTTAGCATTGCATTATACATGTGTAGCTTACGGTCAGGTTGAGATTGGACCAGTGTGAGTGAAATAGAGAGGCCGCGAGCCTTTGAAGCTGTCTTCATTGCCATTGTCGCTAACGCGTATCTGCAATTTTCTTAAATGTTTCCTCTGTATACACTTACAGCAGCACACAAGATGTTTTCCAGATTTGTTTTCATACACAAGAAGCCCACAGAAAGGAGATGACAGTGAGGCTGTGAGCCACGCCAGGGGCATAGGCAGCGCAGACAGCCTGGCTTTCAGAGTGTTCCCTGCCCTCTGTCTTCTCCTAACCCGCTTCTCCTCTTCAGAGCCAAGTGTTCCTGTCAGCTGGGTAGTCTTCATGTTTTGCCATAAGCTACTCTAGGAGGATGTTGAGCGCAACCTGGGGATGGAGACACAAGAAGCTGAAGCAGTTGCTCCTGGCCACAGGGCAAGAGACAGATCACTCTGGGGTCATATGAGGTCACGGGATCACACCTGGCTTTCAAGCATCCAACAGGAGTGGGTCAGTGTGTGTGTGTGTGTGTGTGTGTGTGTGTGTAGTTTTTCTTCTTCTGAAGGTAGCAGAACCCCTTAAGGCCTTGCTACCCAGTATCCTTAGATTTTCTACAGTTGCCAGGGAGTAAAGGTGGCTGGTATTTAGAGCATGAAAGAATGCTGACATCAAGCCAATCCCTGACAGGAAAGGAAATAAAACACAGGTGCTTCCCAGCTGCTCGGTAGCGCCTGTCTCTGCAGTCCTGGCCCACAGTGCCAGCCTTTCCTACCTAACACAGTATCTCACTTGAGTGAGTTCAAAGCCCACTGCCTGGTGAAGTGCAAAGCACTTGTATCCATTCCTGAGACATGGTGACAGAGCGGAGGAATTCTGGGGTTGGGCCCTCTCGGCGTGCTGTGCGCTGCAGGGCAGAGGTGGGAGCCTGGCAGTGGCGAGGCTGCAGCTGCAGTGCTGCTCTTAATGCTTCCCCTTTGCTGATCTTTCTGGGCACCTAAGGTCGGGACATGGGACACTGATTTTCCAACAAAAGCATCTCTAAGTTGAGCAATGCGAATTGACAGAGTTCAGAAACTCCCTGCCACTCTGTCCAGAAACTTGCTGCCCCTGTCTGCCCAGGGATGGATGCTGGACCTTTTGGCTGAGAGAACAAAGGATGAAGAGCACAACCCAGGTGACTCGCAAGCAGGCACAGGACTCAGCATGCGAGCGGCTTCCCTAAGCCCAGGGTGTGCCGTTCATCACACAGGTTTCAACCATGAGCACCCTTCACCTTCACAAGGTTCCTTGAGGAGGAACACATCAGGCACAGCATTCAGTGCTCATGAGGGACCAGGTCACAGGTGCCCTAAGCCGTCACTGGTGGACATATGCCTCTGTAAGCTACTCAATGGCATATGTCAAAAATTACTTCAGAAACAAACATCTCGTTTAGCACAAAATTCCCAGGGATACAGCTGTGTCAAATAAATTATCTGAATCATTTAAAAATGTTTTTGTCATCCTAGCCCTCATTGCAAAACTATTTCCATTAGTGAAAAGTTGGAAACAAAACCTAAATGCCCAGTGTCACCTCAAGTTATGCATATCCAAAAGAATAGCTATCTAGCAGATGCTTTAAATTATGGATGTGAAGACCATATGCCCACATGGGTCTTAAATGGGATAAAGATGGCATAACTGTAATTTTAACTATATGTAAACACATGAGCAGGAAAATAACTGGTAAGGAAATCTGCCAAATTTACAGTTGGCTCACACCGCAGATGGGTGCAACTTTCACCCACGACGTGGAAAGCTGGATTGTGGTTTCCTTCTCTTCTAATGGAAGGCATTTAATAAGAGAAAGAAACTAAAATGGGAACTTTCAATGTAGCTCCTCTAAGAATTTGAAAGTATGAAGGCGTCACAGCTGAGTAATACAAAAGAAAATGAGCACAGTGGGATGGAGCAGGGAAGTATCCATCTGCTGTGGCTCACAGTGTGGAGAAAGAAGGACCTCCTCCACTTGGAGGACACCTGGTGTGCTCCACACATCACTGCAGCAATGGCTTCCCCAGAAAAGCCTTCTCTGGGGCTGCTTACTCCATCCTTTCAGTTGTCAGCCAGTGGTGTACAGTGAGGCCACTAAAGGGCCACAGCTGTTGTGAGCATCATCCCTGCCAGCCTCACTTCTGTCCAAAGACATGTGTCTCATGGTCTGCCTGAGGCAGTACTCCAGCTTTGCAAGGTGCCAAGCCCTGGGAGAGAACGCAGTCCTCTGCATGCATGCCCTCTCTGCGGCCTGATTTAGTTCACAGCAGCCCTGGGGGTGGGCGTGAGCTGCGCCTCACAGATGAGGCTGAACAAGATACCCCACAGGCATAGCGGGAAAAGCAGAGCCACTGAGGGCATATAACTGCCCAGTTCCAGAATCTCAGGCCTTCTATTAGCCAGGTGGGCCTTGCACAACTCAGGTGCTCAGCAATAAGTTATAGTTATACACAGCCATAGGAAGAGCTGTCTGGCAAATATTTTAAGTGTGGCGCTGAAGATCAGGGCTCTAGTCTCCTAAATTCCTCAGACTAGGGTTCTACCTTTTCTCAGAAGGCCTCTGCTCTAGCTTGCAAAAGGCAAGCCAAGCTCATCCCACTGAACATGGGTCCTGAACCTAGCACAGAGTAAGTGAGCTATTTATTTGCTGAGTATACTAAGATATACTTGCCTTCCCTCCCTCCTTTCTTCCCACAAGGTTATGGAAAGGCACTGGATGCAATAAGTTAATTCATTCACAGCCCATGGGGGCCTGAAAGTTTAGGATAGAAAGTTCTTGGAACAAACTATGTAGAGAGAAAAAGGTAGGACAAGATGCTTCCTGCAGTCCTTAAAACCTGTTCATCTCTGTGGCCTCACTTGATGCTTTATCTGTGACCAGTGCTAACCCACATTTTGGGATTGATGATCTTTTAGCTCAAATCCAAGAAGTTCCTGTGGAACAAACTCCACACTTGGGAGTGGGTAGTGGGCCCTGAAATGCCAGAGAGCATTGGCAACATTGTCCCCTGGCCCTAGACTATAGGCTAGAGAGCTCAAGAGCAGAAGTGAGCTGGATGGATAGATGTATGGATGGATGGATGGATGGATGGATGGATGGATGGATGGATGGATACATGGACAGATACATAGATGGATGGATAGGTGGGTGGAACTATGGGTGGATGGGTGGCCTTTTCTTGACTTGCTTCACCTATCTATGTGGGTATATCTACAGAACAGGAAGAAATGGGAATCCAAAGTCCTCCAGTCAACAGTCACAAGCCGAAGAGGTAGGAAAGGTGTTTTATGGGCTGGGAGAGCAGGGGTGTCACTATAACAGGGCGCCCTCACTCTCTTGGTTGCTGTTCCCTGTCCCTGCTCTCCCTTATTTCCCCTCCTGCCTCAGGATCAGGGTCCCAGGTCACCTCCAGTCTTCCTGAGACTCCTTGGCCGTGGAGTTAGGGGAGATCAAAGTGGAAAACAGGGCCTTTCTTGGTACTGATGCAGCTGTGCTCTTGATTCGGTTCAGCCTATCCCGGGCCAGTTGACATTTTCTTAGGCAAGCCCCACACAGGTCCTTCTCATCCACTAGATGAAGGTTCTCCAGCCTTTTGATGGAGTCCACAAAGGTGTCTGCCTCCTCTCCCTTTGGAAAGGGATTGCGCTTTGTGTTGAGCTTCTTTAGCTTGGGGAGCTGGACAATGCTTGTGGGGATGGAGTTGAGCAGGTTGTCATGGAGCCCCACCTCATGCAGCTCCTTCAGGGCTCCCAGTGTGGTGGGCACACTGTCCAGGTGGTTCAGGCCCAGGTTGACAGTGCGGATGTTCTTGAGCTGGTTCAGCTCCACAGGCAGCCCGTTGGTGGTCAGGCGGTTGTTACTGACGTTGAGGTAGAGCAGGGTGGTCATCTGGCCAAGAGACGTGGGCAGCCGGTCGATGTAATTGCTGTGCAAGTCCAGCCACCGCAGGTTTTGGAACTTGGCAATGGAGTCAGGGAGCTTCCTGATCATGTTGCGGCTGAGGTCCAGCTCGTCCACGTCAGTGAGGCGCAGAATACACTTAGGGAAGGTGGTGATTCCCATCTTGCTCAGGTCCAATCGCTTTTTCCCATCAAAGGTGATTTTAATGCAATTCTTGGCCACATTGAGGGTGATCTTCTTGCCCTTGGGGCCCTTCACTCCCTTAGCCATGCTGTCTTAGTGAGGGACAAGGATGTCACAAGAATGCTTTCCAATTGGATGATGGCTGGTTTGAGGAAGAAGTCATGGAACTGCTGATAAGAAGGGGAAAAAAAATCTTGTTACAAGAGAACATGGGAGAGGCTGGGTAGATAGCTCAGTAGAATTAGTGCTTGCCTGGCAAGTGCAAGGTTCTGAGTTCAATCCCCAGTACCACAAAAAAAAATAAAAAAGGAGGACATGGGTACTGAACCTGCCCCCCTTAACCATGTGCTATGCTCTTGATTGATCTTAGAAGAGAGACACAGGAGAGTATAGAGGAATTACAACATTATCAGATTCTTCCCAAAGGTCCTCAATGAACCTGCGGCCCCTCAAGTCTCAGTTTTTCCATGCAAAGCCCTGTCTCAAAAAACACACAAAAAAATGGGGCTGAGGAGATGGCTGAGTGGTGCAGAACCCGCTTAGTAAGTGTGAGGTCCTGAGTTCAATTCCTCATGCCTGAGGAAAAAATAGTGCTTGCTCTAAGAGCTTCACAGGGGAGTTGTTTTCACCAGAGAGGAAACTCAGGCACTGAGAGTTTAAGAACATTGTTAGCAGAACTGGACATCGAAGCCAAGCATGCAGAGCCAAAGTCTTCCACCAGCTTCTGTGTGCTATGCTCCCTTATGGTGATACAACCATCACAACACATACTAGGACACAGGAGTTGGTAGGGTAGATTTCCAGTGTGGAGGAGGATGGGAAAAAGGTACCATTCCCAGGAATCTTTGCTATGCTTAGCCCTGGCTCCTCCATGTTAGGCACAAAGATGGAGGGCAGGCAAAACCTGAGTCCTGTGTGTTTTTTGAGACAGGGTTTTGTTGTCTACTGTGGGACAAAACTGCCCTCAGATGAGAACTACTGGTGGAGAAGAACTTAGTGTTACCATCAACCAAGTGCATTCAATCGTCATCTTATATAACACTCTGCCTAGGAATAATGGGATGCATTTTCTTTCCTAGAATACACAGATTATTCCAAAATATAGATTGTATTCTGGGCTATGAAATAAGGCTTAAGCAACTTGAATGAGATGGACATACAAAATTGTTCTCTGACAATAAGGAAATTGAATTAGAAATTGATAACAGAAAGATCTCCAATAGTTAAATTAATACATTGATAAATAATCCATGAATCAGAAAAGCTCCACAAGAAATTAGAAAATATTTTGAGCTGGACAAAAATGAAAATACAGCCTATCAAAACTTTCAGAATCCAACCAAGTCAGTGATTGAAAAGAAATTTATAGTTTAAGTGGCC
>PVKN010017436.1:0-17346 GCA_004027915.1 Capromys pilorides | reverse complement strand
CCAGTGGCAACAGGTAGTTCCACTGGCTATCTCTTGGTTCTTTAAAATTAACAATATCATATTTATCTCTAAATGTAATAGCTTGTAATGCTTTTACTAGAAATCAAAGCTTGTTTTAAGATTAACATTATATCTCTTTAATCTGGTTCATAAATCTGAGTAAGTCCTCTAAAGACATCTATATACTTATCAGAGTCATTGAAAGATCTTCTAAAATTTGACTATCTGCTTTAGGTCACAGAGAAAAAGACACATGACCGCTGGATAAACTCAGCTAAGAATGGGTATAACCTTGTAGAGGGCCAGACTGCAGCTAGTCTATAAGCTCCACCCTCTAGACTATAAGGGCAATCAGGGGAAACCTAACTTATTGTAATGACAGGTGAGGCTATGATTAAAGTGGTCTTGACCTTGGGCTCTAAAGGTTGGGGAGAAATCTCAGGCTCCAGGGTAACAAAGATTTTAGGATCCTGAGGACTCTGGCCTCCCTGTGGCTCATGTTTACATTTTAAAACTAAATGAGGCCTACTTCTTAATGAAAAAAAAAATCGAAACAATATGTTTCTAGTTGTAAAATAGCATCATAAGTGATATTCCCTCTGCATTCCATTTTGGTTCTAGGGAGTATACAGGCCACGCACATGTACAGAAAAATATTAAATGGCTCTTTTTCAGTGTGTATGGATCAAACGTCTTCTAGTGTGTAATGATGCACTTTAAAGGAGTAAGAGACTTTGATTGTGAGATTCCCATATGGAACACAAAAAAGAGATCTGGATGTCTCCACTTTACCTCTTAATTGATTCCCCCTCAAGGCATCCCATGAGTAGACCACTCCAGAGCAGGTGGATGCTCATGGAGAGGAGAGAGACAAGATCTGACCAGCATATCCACCCTCAGACTGGCACGCGATTTTTGTCTCCCGAGAATTTCATGAACCGTGCAAACAGTGTACTTACTCCTATAGAATATTTGTGTAACAGTAATGTCTACATAAGGAAGCATAACTATTTCATACAAAGGTAAGTGGGAAGCAGGGTGCACTTCCTACGGTGCTGTAAAACAGACCGACTTTGGAGATAAACAAAAGAGACAATTGATTGGAAGAACCTTGTCCTGGGCCCTAGCACAAAGAAATTTTTAAGACCCTTGTGTTCCTCCCTCTAGTCACCAGAGCAGCCTTTCCTATTAAATCTTTAGAGTTCACAGGTAAAAATTGCATTTATCATACAGCAATCACATTTTACATATTGGTAAAAACACTTTAAAGCTGACAAAAATCTTTCACTCTTAGTTAACATGTAAGATACAGATATAAGTCATCCCTGATAACCGCTGTAGGATATAAACTATTGCAAGCTGCTTCAGCCTAATTTCTGAAAGAGTGACTCATTAAGCTGTCTTACTGAAAAGCTCAGGTAGAATTTCTAGTTTATTAGCAGAGAGAAAAACTACAATAGGAAAATGGAGATCTTTTAACGATCAAGAGCCAGTTTCCACCAAGAAACCTTTGGGTCTGGCTACTACCCTTCAGGTTTTCTTAGTTTCTTTGATTCACACAACCGGAATTCAATCTCCAGAAAGGAATCTAGCAGTATCTCTGGTCAACATTCCATCAGCCATAGGCTTCAATGGGGATTCACTAAAGAATAGCTAGGGAAACCTGTCCTCTGCTTCAAAGAGTGGCAGCTGCTCTAGGAGCATTTACTAGCTGGCAGAGTAACCACTGTTTGTCCAAGTTCTATAAAGGATAGTTAAAAGCCTGAACAAGATTACTTAGCATTTTACAGTAAAAGCTTTAAAGTCTAAAACTTAGTTATTATGCACCTAAATAATTAGGCCTATGAGAAAAGGTTATGATCCTCCCTTGTAGTAAATGTGTTTTGGTTCCATAAATATGCTGCTTTCAGAGATAGCTCCCTCTGGTGTCACCCAGAGGTCGGCTCTCTCCACTGTGTCTCAGGTTTAGTAGCCTCCCAAAGGAGACTTGTCTAGAACACTAAGCGGGACATGGCTTTTACATGTGTCCTCCTGGATAGGCATAGTCCTCTTTGTCTCATCTGACCCAGAGATGGGGTATGTGTCCTTTTTCCACAATGACTTCCCTGTCGTTGGCACTGAACAAATGCTCATTTTCTAAGGGCTTTGCTTAGTTGGAACACTCTATATCATTTTCTCTCTTAGGGGTTTACAGGGTGTGTTAAAAGTCTCACTACTAGATTGGATTTGTAGTGATCTGCCTGTTTACAGCCTCCCAAGAGACGGGATGATAGGCATGTGCCACCATGCCCTAGTCTAAATTCCTATCTCAGTACACTCAGAAGCAGGGCTGGCATGGGAGACCTGGGGATCACATCCCTGACCCCTGAGCCTGTGTAGAGATGCTTTAATCCACTGAGCTATTTGTTTGGCCCTATATCATTCTCCTAATCGTACATGCCTCTAAAAATGAAAGTACAAAGAGATGGGAAAATTAGGAGTAAGGTCAAAGAAAGGAAACTGAAACAGAGCAGGCCCAACATTTCCTCTAGCATGTAGAGGGGGATCAGAACCAGTCTATCCCAGTGAAACCTGTCCTCCAAGTCCTTTTTTTTTTTTTTTTTTTGGTCTTTTTGAGAGAGGGTCTCACTATGCAGTTCAGGCTGGCCTTGAGCTCACTTTTGTAGCACATGCTGGTCTCGAACTCACACCAATCCTCCTGCCTCAGCCTCCCAAGTGCTGGGATTATAAGCATGCGCCACCACGCCAGGCTTGTCTTCCAAGTCTTTAATTTGAGACAGCATCTCACTAATTTCCCTAAGCAAGTCTTTAGCACTTGAACTTTTTTTTTTTTTTTTTTTAGGGACGGGTTTTGAACTCATGACCTTGCACTTGCCAATCAGGCACTTGTGCCACGGAGCTATCTCCCCAGCTCTTCCAAGTCTTTAAGAATGGTTGCCAACCTAATGTCATTTAATTGGCAAAAGGAGTCCCGTGTTTCATAGACAGGCGTGTACATTTTCTAAGTCAGAGCTAGATTTAAAAGTCTCATTTTACAGAAGTTTACATAAAGTTCACTAGGAGGCTCATAATGTTACTCTCTCCAGCATTGTTGTCTAAGGTCAAGCAAGGAATACCAGTACCTTTAACATCTAGTTCAAATGCAACATATACAAGTATACAAAATCATAAAATGTCCTATTAAGAGAAATACTTTAACCTTGTAACATTTCCGCATTTGTTTTTTTTGCGGGACTGAGGTTTGAACTCATGACCTTACACTTATCAGGCAGACACTTGTGCCATGGAGCTATCTCCCCGGCCCCTAACTTCCACATTTTAACTTAGATTTACCAACACAACATTTTGACCAACATTTTAACAAAACCATATGGAACAAAACATAAGCAATTGTAAGGGATT
The DNA here is from genome assembly GCA_004027915.1 of Capromys pilorides. Taxonomy (NCBI): domain Eukaryota; kingdom Metazoa; phylum Chordata; class Mammalia; order Rodentia; family Capromyidae; genus Capromys; species Capromys pilorides. The sequence goes on along the minus strand of PVKN010017436.1, from coordinate 13,944 downwards.
TTAACTGAACTATATGAGACAACAAAATATGAGCAATTATGAGCAATGGGCAAAGACATTAACATGTAAGCCATAAAATTTGTTACCTAAGCAAGTCCCAATTCAGAATTTATGAAAGCAAACTCGTACCTCCATCCAATGATCTCGGTGGAACCTCCAAATGATGCATGAAGAAAAAACTGATCTGGGCTGAATGACCTCCAATAGGGAACCTCCAAATGATATGGGGAAAACTGATCGTCAACCTAAAAAGTACCTGGGACAAGTTCGTGTTCTCTAAAACCAAAGAATGAATTTTAGGAACAAATGGAGGTAATGAGCAGAACGTATTTATTGAGGGAAAGAAAACTGTCCGAGAGAGACAAGAGGGGGGTCCCGAGTGGATGTCCCTGGGAAGCTGTCTCTTCCAGGGACTTTATAGAGGAAAATCATGTGGTAAGGTGGGTCTAAGGTTATGGAGAAGACATGGGAACTCGCTTAGGTGGGTATGAGGTGCGACAAAGACTATGGTCAACCAATGAAATTGCAAGCACCATTGCTCAGGTAAAATTGATTAAAATTGGGATCCAATGGGTAAGTCATGTAGCAAACATGCAAGAATATAGAGCAAGGTCTCTTCCTGTTGGGCTTCGGCTGGTGACTCTTTCCAGGCTCTTTCAAGGTGACTGATACTTATTTAGCAATCCATCCCTAATGCCTACCCTTAACGAAGTTAGTTGCTTTTGTTGTTTTTGTCTTGAGATCTGGCCCACAGCAGAAGTGTCTGTCTCTAGTTGTAAAGTCATCTTGTCTTCCATGTTGTCCTTAAGGGCCTGGCCCTGTCTGACTATAATGCTTCTATCTAATTTAGCTGCCTACTTAGCTGCCTACAACATTGTGACTTTCCTTTTAAAAGCTCCTTGCTTACCGGGCTACAGGTTGATCTGACTGGTGGCCCTGAGCTCAGTAATAAAGGCTCATTTTAAATTCTTTTTTGGATTTTGGTCTGGCTTCTGTTTGAGAACCCATAACATCCTAAAACACTAGGGTTATAGATATGTGCCATCATCCCAGAGCTTTTGAGGTCACAGAAGTGTTCTATGTTGATAGTATCAAAAAAAACCCAAAAAACCTCTTCTAAGAACCAATGAGTTACTGGGTAATGAACCGTGATATCAAGTAAAAGACTAGTATAAGAAAGAATTGTTATGCTACCCTGGTGGCACATACCTGTAATTCCAACACTTGGAGAAGGTAGAAAAACTGTCACAAGTTTGAGGCCACCTGGCCTGCACGAGTTTGAAGTCAGCTTGAACTGCACAGTGAGATTCTCTTTCAAAAACAAGTAACTTTATCCGGGTGTGGTGGTGCACACCTGTAATCCCAGCACTTGGGAGGCTGAGGCAGGAGGACTGATGCAAGTTAGAGACCAGCCTGGGCTACAAAAGTGAGCTCAAGGCCAGCCTGAACTGCACAGTGAGACCCTGTCTCAAAAAAAGGAACTTTTGTTTTGTTTTGTGAGGTAGGATCTCACCATATAATCTAGGCTGACCGCAAACTCAGAGTAACGCTTGTACCTTAACCTTCCAAGTACTGGGACTGCAGATGTATGCCAACACACCTGCCTGTCTCACTTTTTTTTGGAAATGGGTCTCATTATGCAGTTCAGGCAGAACTTGAGCTCACTCCATATTCTAGGCTGGCCTCAAACTTACAATGACCCTCCTGCCTTGGCCTCCCAAGTGCTGGGATTACAGATGTACACTACCACACCTAGCTATTCCTTTTTCTTTTTCTTTTTTTAAATGTATTTGGTACAGGGTTTCATTAGCAGCTCAGACTTGTAGAGATCCTCCTTTCAGCCTCTCCAGAGCTGAGATTACAGGCCTACACCATCATGCCCAGTCTTGGTGACCGACTCTGTGTGCTGGGGGTGGTGAGGGTAGGTGGGTGAGGCATGTGATGCAGGAGATAGAACCTGGTCCTTGCATTTGCCTAAACAGGCACTTAATCCACTGTTTTTTTGTTTTTGTTTTTTGTCTTTTTGAGACAGGGTCTCCACGATGCAGTTCAGGCTGGCTTTGAGCTCACTTTTGTAGTCTAGGCTGGTCTTGAACTCACCCTTATCGTCCTGCCTCAGCCTCCCAAGTGCTGGGATTATAGGCGTGCGCCACCACACCTGGTGACTGAGCTATCTTGCCAGCCCTTGTCCCATGGTTTTAATATCTATTTTTCTTTTAGCAATCCCATCTCTAGACCCAGTACATTCAAATTGCAATCCTGACCTTTCTTTCTAGAGCCTCTTCCAACTCTTCTGTTGGACAATAAATTTTTTTTTTTAATCTTATATTTATTTATTTGCCTTTTTGAGACAGGGTCTCCTTATGCAGTTCAGGCTGGCCTTGAGCTCACTTTTATGGCCCAGGCTGGTCTCTGGAATTTGCACTGATCCTCCTGCCTCAGCCTCCCAAGTGCTGGGATTACAGGCGTGAGCCACCACATACAGCAAAAAAAAATATTTTCCCCTAGAAAGACCTTTGCTGGAAGGTACCTTAATGGTAGAGGGCTTGCCTAGTATCAAGCCCCAGGTTCAATCCCCAGTAAAGTACTCCAGAAAATAGAACATGAATTCATCCTGTGTGGTGCCAGCCCTTCCTCCTGGATGTGCTGAGACAGTGATTGAGACTGGGTGTGGTGGCTCCCATCTGTAATCTCAGTGTTTAGAAGGCTGAAAACATGAGGATCATTAGGAGTCCAATCTGTAAGTGAAACCCTGTGGACCCTGTACTAAATACATTTAAAAAAAAAAAGGAAACAAAGAACAAGAAAATGACACTTGAATGTAGAGTGGTGAACATAAGGCATAGGAGACACACAAGAGAAGCATTATATTCATACAGCTTTTCTTTTTTTTTTTTTGAGACAGGGTCTTACCATGCAGTTCAGATTGGCCTTGAGCTCACTTTGTAGCCCAGGGTGGCCTGGAACTCACAGTAATCTTCCTGCCTCAGCCTACGAGTGCTGGGATTACAGGCATGCACCACCACGCCCAGCCTCATAGTTTTGGTTTCAAGTCAACAATGAGACAAGGAAAAACATTCTATAAGAGGGATGAGTAGGTCTGACAAAAGCAACACAGGTGGGGATATTAGAGAAGCTTCCACAGAAGTAAACAGTAAATGGTGTTGTCTGTGTGCTTCATGATGCCCAGGCTTGTACTTTCAGTCCTCTTTTATTAGCCAAATAGTAAGAACTTGAAAAATGTTGAATGGCAAAGGAAAACAGCAGGTGGAATACAAATAAACAGAGGCAGAGTTCAGGAAATTCCAAGCCTGTGCCAAATGTTCTCAAGTATGGCCAGGCCTGCCTACCATGAAAGGTCCAGTCTGTGCTTATGGGCGGGGAGAGCGACACTCCCAGTCCTTGCAGGACAAGTGGGTATTTCTCCACATCTCAGACATACATACTAGTATTACTATTTTATTCCATGTGGTGAACACCCCCTTCACCCATCAGTTGCAGCCCCATCAGGAGAAATAGATCAGGCTCCACTGTGAGACTAAATTCTAAAATAATGAAGTCCCACAGACTGCAGCCCAACCGCAAGGTCGTAAGAGGTGTGTGGCTCAACCTCTCTTGCAGATCATGCAGTGCCTATATAGTTCAGGCTAGGCTCTTCGCCAGCTGTCCCTGTAGCCAGTGTCGGCATCCATAGTCTGGGCTACCTCTGTTGGGCCAGAACTAGTTTTTTGAACCAGGAACTCACAGCACCATCCACTCGCATCACTAAAGCTATGCCCAGGAGAAGTCCCACGCTGCTCACAATGAAACCTATGGCCTCAAAAATGAACCTGCAAGGAAAGGTGAAGTACCTTAGGGAACAGAGCAGGTCTAGTGCCTCATCTCCACTCTGGATACTGACACTTGACTCCAAGCCTCTCCCTTCCCCCCCTTTTTTTTTTTTGGCAGAACCGGGGACTGAATTCAGGCCCTGAGATACCTCCCCAGCCCTGAAGCCTCTCCCTTCCAATCAACCCACTTCCCAAGGAAATCCACTCACTTGGGGGCAAACACCTTCCAGACCATGAGATGCCTGCGGAGGATGGAAGCTGCCAAGGCACAAGCCAGAATCTAAAGAGAGAAAGAGCTGTTATTTGGAAAGGGGAGGAAGAAGCAGGACAAAGAAAAAGGTAGTATAGGCTTCTGTGCAAAATGGAAGGACTTTTTTTTTTTTTTTTGGCTGGCTCAGGCTGCCTTGGGGGGAGGGGGAGGTCTGGGGATCAAACTGTCATCCACTGTACCTGACTGGGATTGCTGGCATAAGCACTTTAACCACTGAGATAACCTGAAAGCCCCCATGTGAAACATGGCAAGGGCTAGGGTTGCACACCCGCAATCCCAGCACTCAGAAAGGATTGCTATGAGTTCAAGATCAGCCTTGGTTACATAAAGGAGTCCAAATCCAGCCTGCACTACACAGAAGAGACCTGTCTCAAAAAAACAAAACAAACAAACAAAAAACAAAATACCCCCACAAATACACAAAGAAGGCCAAAGGAAGAAAATAACATATCACTAGAAAACTCCCTGGCGTAGGAGTTAGGAAGTCCACTTGTTTCCCTCTTGTTTTTCTTTTTTAGGTGGGGTCTCACTATGATGTTCAGGCTGACTTGGAACTCACTATGTTGCCTAGGCTGGTCTCAAACTCTTAGTCCTGCCTCAGCCTCCTGAGTGCTGGGATTACAAGCGTGTACCACTATGCCCACCTATGAAGTTCAATTCTCATCTTAGCCCAGCCACTGCTCGGCAAGTCACTATTATCTGTGATGCTAACACTTGTGCTATACCTCCCACGGTGAAGGAAGAAATTAGCATTATCTTCTGCCTCTGGAGGAAAGCACAAGACTCTATGACCATAGTTTCTGAAAGAATCTTGGCCACAACCTCAGTCTTTCCACTATACCCATTAATGAAGTAATCCTCACATGCAACTTGCGGAACCCATGTTGTAGCAAGGAAATGATCCAGGACTACGAAAAGAAAACCCAGGTTCAAGTCTCAAAATTGCTATTTAAGGCCACTGAGCTTGGGGACCAACCTTTACTTGTCCCTACCTCCATCAGGATTCTGAACCAGGGTTTATTTTTGTGACAGAATCTTCATGATATTGCCCAAGCTGTCCTCAAATTCAGGATCCTCCTGCCTCACTTTCCAAGTACCTGGAATTACAGGTATGGCCCACTGTGCCCAGCTTGCCTAGACCTGGAAGATGAATAATCCCAATATTTAAGAGGCTGAGGCAGCAGGACTGCCATGAGTTTGAGGCCAGTGTGAACTACATAGCAAGACCATCAGAAGAAAAAAAAAAAAAGAGGAAGAAAAAGAGGAAGAAGAGAAAGTAAAATAAGAAGACAAAGAAGAAGAGGAGAAAAAGGAGAAAGAGGAGGAAGAAGAAAGGAGCCAGGCATGACACATACCAGTAAACTCAGTACTCAGAAGGCTGAGGCAGAAGGACTGATCCAACTTTGAGGCTAGCCTGTGCTATATAGTAAGTTTAAGGCCAGCCTGAACTATAAAGCAAAACCCTATCTCCAAGAAAAAGAAAAGAGATAAAGCACACCAACAAGAAAAGATTACTAGTTCCCTGATTTTACCCAACACCCACCTGAACTCCAAGGACAAAGAGGTACTTGAGGCCCAGCTGTAGGAGTGCCGCATTGAAGTGGTGAGGAGCATTCCGGAGCCGCATCTCCATTAGTGGCTCTTCCTCCTTCTCCTCCTCAGGCCTGACCCTGGCCTCGGCTCCAGCTCCTGGAGACTTCCGCCTCTTCCTTGGCTCTTGGCTCTCACACAGAAAGGGCCAAAGCAGCAGCAGAGGGCAACCTACTGCCTCAGAGGAAGGCAAGACTTGCATTAATGCAGGACCACGCCACTCTACTTCCTAACCCACCCAGCTGGCTCTGCTTTAATTCAGTTAAACCAAGGGAAACCAAGGACCTGATAAAACCACAATTTCCACCCAAATCCAAGGGTTTCTTTTTTTCTTATAAAATTAGAGTAAAAAAAAAAATTTTTTTTTGGCAGGACCAGGGTTCAAACTCACAACCTTGCACTTGCCAGGCAGGCACTTGTGCCACAGAGCTATTTCCCCAGCCCCAGAGTAAACAATTAAAAAAAAAAACAAAACAATTAGGCTGAGGCAGGAGGATCAGTGTGAGTTTCAGAGCAGCCTGGGCTACAAAAGTGAGCTCAATGCACCCAACACAGGCCAATTATTATTCACATAGGTGAGCCCCAAAACTCCTTTCGGGAAATTCCGCCTCTCACGTCGGGTTCCCCACTCATCTTCCTCAGCCATCTGGTCACACAGGTGAGCCCCACATCTCATCTCGGAGAATCCCGTCTCGTTTCTTCCTCTTGTCTTGAAAATCGTGAGCTCACGTTGGGATCCCCACTCGTCTTCCTCGGCCATCTGGCCCCCAGCTCCCCACTTTTTCTAGTGACCACTGATAAAGTGGGTGTTGGCCCTCTATCTCTCATACTCACTCTGGACTAAAAAGTGACGACTTTTTAGTGGGAAGTGACGTCGAGCTTTGGCCCTCATCTTTGGCTCACCTTTTAACTCGGTCACTTTGTAAAATATTCTTTCCCACCCACCAAAACACATTCTGCTGGGCTGCCTCTTAAACAATCTCAGCACCCTCAGACTTTGAGGCTATCTCAAACCTAAATGATTAATTTTTTGCTGTCAAACTGCTTGGTCACAATATAAGCTAGATGATAAAACCCAGTGGCCTACAAAAAAACTTTTCATCCACTAATTCTCAAAAAAAAAAAATCTTTCACCACACTGGCAAATGGCAGGATATCTGCTATATTCGGGCTTTTTCTGAGGATGCGTCCTTCCCCCTCTCAATGTCTCTCCATAGTCTCTTAAACCAAGGACAGATCAGATTGCCATGCACCTAGACTGGCAGAACCCTACCCTTGCAGCCCCACCCTCCCTGCTTGTACCGCACACAGCCATACCCTTGCTCCTCGATTCATCCTCTAACCTCTTTAGCTTTCAGGAACTAGAGATGCCTCTTTGCTCCCTCGCTGCCTTCCTCTCAGCTGCCAGTCAGTCTACATTCCTTACATCCCTCACCAACCCCCACCAATTTACAATCCAATCAGTGTTTTTCTTCCAAAATCTCACTCTAAAACAAAACTACTAACTCATTTTTTCTCCAACAGTGTGTGCCCCTCCCTCTGCTAAAAAAAAAAAAAAAAAAAAGTGAGCTGAAGGCCAGCCTGAACTGCACAGTGAGACCCTGTCTCAAAAAGACAAAAAAAAAAAAACAAGAGGGAAAGCGAGGAATTACCTGCAAAGAGAAGGTGGGAGGCAAATGTGTTTGCTCCCACTAACAAAGCAGGGAGCCAAGTAGAGGAACCATGACCTTCTGGAAATCCCACAAAGGCTGCATGCCAGTGGATAGCTGGAAAGACAGGCTGGTGGCCTGTGGAGTAGAAGGTCTGGGTAGCCATGAGGGCCCAAGCTGAGACAGCCTGCCATGGGACCATGAAAGGACCTGGAGGAAGATATGCCTCGTTACAATCACATCTCATTTCCTAATCCAGACTGCTGCCTCACAATTATATTCCTACTATCTCAGCACTAACTCTCAAATACACTCACATACCCAACAGCCCCAACCTCCCAAAATCAGAAAATAAGAATGTAGCATTTCCCTAAGAAATTACTGTAGTCCTAAAAGACATTTTTTCCTTCTCCAGGAACTCTAAGAGCCAATGAGAGGGATTTGCTTGGCCATGACAAATAAGAGACCTTTCCAACTGTGCAACATGAGAAAAACAAGAGGAAACACCTCCCTGAAAACAAAAAGGGCTGGACTCATCACTCCTGCCCTTAGATCCATTAGGGCCGAGATCGGTATTTACCAGGGGTGGTGATGGGTATTCCTGCAGCAAGCAGATGCAGGAGAAGGAAGCTCTGCAGAAACAGAAGCAGGAACACAAGGCTGATGCGCTCTGCATGCAATAGCAGAAGTGGGAAGGCCAACAGGGTGAGGACTGTAACCATAGCAGCTGAGTAGACGCTTCCCAACTGATAGGCAGCCACAGTCAAGGAATCCTGAGATTTCGTCCTCTCTAGCCTTCCCCGGAACTCCTCTTGCATGTGTCGATAGATTTGAGGGACCACATAATCCAAGTCAGCCTGAGAAGTTGGGGGGCCTGAGAAGGGAGTGAGGACAGTCCTGGCCCTTGGGGTACCTGTGCCAGCCTTCACCAGCACTGTCACAGGCTTCCAGAGCAACAGCACGAGGCCTGCAGCAGCTAGCCCTACCACAGCTCGAGGAAGCACAACTGATGCCCCAGCAACCAGGGCCCGGAGACGTGGAGGTGCTTCTTCTGCCCCTGACACCAATGCCCAGTAGGCAGCAGTACCTAATGCCATTAGAGGCAATCCCCAGCGCACAAAGAGCACAGGGGGCTCAGGGCTCTTTAGATTACCATAGTGGCGAAGCCATAGGCGCACAGCAACTAATAGGGCCACCAGTGCCCCCACACAAGCTCCATACCACAAATTCTTGGCTGGACCACCCACCACGGATGCCAGGGGACTCAGCCAGGGAGAGGAGTGGCAAGCAGGTGTCTCTTCAGGGCAGCGATGAAAAAGGCCAGCTAGCCTTGTACATAAAAGCAATCCAAAGCCAAGCCTCAGGGCATATGCACCACTGTGCCGTGGGGGGCCTGATGGGATAGAAGAGCCGAGGCGTGGTACTGTGAGCAGCCTGGGTGCCAGCAGCTGGCCCTCCCAGTGTAGCTGGGCAACAAGGAGCAAGATGAGTGAGCCTAAAAGGAAGGGGGTGGCCCTAGCCTCAGCTATAACAAAACTATCAGAGAAGAAGGTAGCCAAGCGAATGAGCAAGAGTAATAGGACAGGCCCGGGGATGGGAAGCAGGGTTGTCAGGGATTTCTTATAGTTCCAGCTACCCCAGGCTTTCCACAAAAAAGGCAGAAGTGAACCTGTTGCAGAGACAGCCCCTAGAACCACGAGATCCAGCTTCAGCCTAGTAGTTGTCAATAATCCAGCATACAGAGTAGCCCCAGCAAAGGCCCAGGCCACAGGTATTTGCAGTAGATGGCCGAAAGGGAAGGCTGGGGAAGTTGCCCACTGGGATGCAAGCAGGCAGAGAAAGCAGGTAGTAGCCAAGATAGCAGCACCCCCTGCCATGCGGACCAGAGAGAAACGGGCCCAAGACTCGATGCATATGGCCCGAGCTCCCCGCAGGAACTGCTGCAGCTCAGTAACCACAGTCTGCGGTGTTGCCTCAGCTCCATGTGGGCTCTTCAGGAGCTGCTGGTAGTCAGCAGAAGCCTTGGAGAAGAGGTTCTGCAGCTGATGAAGCTCCTTCACTTGGAGGTCCTGAGTAGAGGCTGAGTAGGCGTGAAGAAATCGGGACACCTGGCACAAAAAGGGAGGCCAAGAACAGGCCAGAAATATAAATCAGCAGAGGCACGGATAGGTATTACCAAAGGGAAAACCTGGAAATCAGAGACTCAAATTATTCAACAAGAAAACAGAGATAATGGGGCTGGGGCGATAGCTCAGTAGAATGAGCGCTTGCCTGGCAAGTGCAAGGACCTCAGTTTAATTCCCGGTTCCACAAAAAAAAAAAAAAAAAGAAAACAGAGATAATGAAAGGGGAACATGGCTATGGAAGTTTGGATCGGGACTGGACAAAGGACAGCGAAGTGGTCATTCTGCTTCTCTCATATTTATCCTAGTGTTTTGTTTTGAGACAGGGTCTCGTCATATAGTTCAGGCTGGCCTCAAATTCACTGCAGTCCTCCTGCCTGAGCCTCATAAGAGCTAAGACTATAGATACGTGTCACTACACTCAGTTACACCATCCTAACTTTATCACTTGGAAACCTAACCCTTTACCTACCTGCTGAGCATTGAGATGGAGAGCCGAGGCCTGGGCTACCGCAGAGGAGTCAGGCTGGGAGTCCTTGTCCCCTGAGAATACTTCAGCTATCACCTCCCCAATGTTCCCAAATGGAATGGGGACGCCCAGAAGCAGGGCCAGTGTGGGCACAAGGCTGATTTGAGGAATCACCTCTGGCTTCTAGAAGGAAAGGACAGGGGTCATTGGATTCATCACAAAGCTGCTACCACTGTTTGAGATGGCAGACTTAAGGACCTATTTACAAAATGTGTGGGGGTACCCAGGATTAGGGGCTTGGGAGCCTAAAATAGTGGGATCCATAAAGACAATGTGATCATGATGTGGGCTGAACAGCAGGAGACAACATGAGGCACATCCCAGGCCTCACCTCTGGTGGAGCACTGGGGAAGAGGGCTGTAGGGCTGTATAGAAACAGTGCAGCGGAGACTTCCAACTCACTGTCCCCTCCGTGGTCCCCATTCATGGTCATCCCATGGTCCCCAGCCACTACCAGCAGTGTGTCATTTTTCAGACGCTCCACAAGTCCCCTGGAGGTCAAGAAATACATTAGAGTAGGGCTACAGATTCTGCTCAGGGATCCACTTGCCCCCCAAAATGACTTCTATTAGCAGGACCTAGACCTGGCAAAGAGACATCTCTTTGGCCATAACCCCGTTGCCCAAAGCCAGATAGATTTACTCAAGACAGATGAGTACCCTAGCTCTAAAGAAAGCCTGAAAAAGACAAAACTCAACCAAGAGGCTTCAAATAAAAACTTTTCCTCCTGAGACAATATATCCTGAGTTTTGCAGACACAAACCCACTTCCCCAGCCAATACAATACCCCACACTCACTGGATCACCTGGTCCATCTGGCTAAGTTTCTTGGCCATTTCAGGGTGGTGAGGGCCATGCTTGTGGCCACAATGATCCACACCCAGGAAGTGAGCAATCAGCACGTCCCATTCACCACTGTCCACTGTGAAGGGGAGAACACTGAGCATGGGGGACTAAGGCCCACTCCTCAACCCCAGCCAACTAGGCATAGACATTCCTCTAGTCCAGGGACACAAGCCAAGGCTGTTGCACCCATGAAAAGCTCAGAACCTGTAGACTAACGCAGCTTTCCCCAGTTCCCAGTCTCAGGGAAGTTAAGAATTCTGGGCTCGTGCTCACTGGTGGGATACAGGTGTTCCAGGATGCCATTGTCCACTGTGTGTAGGTCTTTTACATTGAAGGATGAGAAGAAAAAAGCTTTTGAAAAAGCTCCAGGGAAAAGGTCTTTCCAAGTGTCATCTCCCATGAACACTATACGCCTTCCTACAGGAATATAAGAGGTAGTCAGAGCCTGAGAAAGAGTCAGGGCAGGGGAGAACAGGAGAGGAGACTCAAAGATTCACCAGAAATCCCAACTATGCACAGCTATTCCATATAGCAACTCCTTAGTCTTTGAGGCTGAAAACTTCCCACCAGGAAGCTTTCTCTGATAACTACACTTCACTATACCTCTTATTTCTGTTCCAAAAAATCATCAGCTAGTTATCAGTCACTGGGTATCTCTACTGACCTGTTTTTACTGGGGATATCTTGCTTTTCCTAAGTCAGTCAACCCTCTTCTCTACACCTGTGAACCAAGACCCCTATCCTCTCATTTCTCCCTGTCCCTTTACCAAGTTCTCCAAGAACAAAATCCAACATTTCAAGCAGATTAGAAGCTTTACCTAAGGGGGCTGGGGAGATAGGGGAGATAGCTCAGGGACAAGAGCCTGCCTCGCAAGTGCAAGGTCCTGAGTTGGATCCCTGGTTCTGCAAAAAAATAGAATAAATTTTTTAAAAAAGAAGCTTGGGCCAGTGAGATAGTTCAGCAGTCTAAAGTGCCTACTTAGGCAACTGCAGGGACCACAGTTTGATCCCCAGCACCACATGCTGAGCCAGCCGCACACCCAGGGCAGGCTGAACTGGCCATAACACAAATAAATAAATAAATTTTTTTAACTTTACCTAAGACAAAGCCCTGTGTCCCCCTAAGTTCCTTACATGTAAGGTCCTGGCCTCTTTCTCAGTCCCATGACACTATAGTCAAGCATGCAGCTAGACACTCAAAGTTCTGGTTCCTCGGCTTTTCAAGAGGAAATCTGCTCTAGCACCCCTCTCTTCCAAAGGGGCCCATACTGACCTGCACTGTTGAACTGCTTAATGAGATTGTCTTCTAGTATGGCATGACTGGCAAAGTTACTGCCAGCATCAATAAACGTAGGGAGTGAGCCAGTGGTAAGGGCCTTGAGGCGCTGCATGGTAGTGGTGGGAGGATCAACTTGAGATTGATAGAGTCGGGCGTGGTGAGGCTGAATCTCCAGAAGCCTCTGTAAGGAGCCTAGTTTGCCCAGAAAAGGCAGGGAAACAGGAGGTTCTCCAGACACGTATGTCCGCTGGGGCTGGGCAAAGTCAAATCGCAGAGCATCTATCAGTATCAGAACAAGTCTGGAGAACCGGGAGGCCATCCAGCAGGCCCCAGGCTCCCCTTGGCTCCCCCATGGCAGGAACCCAGGACCTGGGGGTTCTTGGCAGCTGCTGTGGTTGGTGAGCTCCAAACGGGTGAGAAGGAAGCCACTGGTGAAGAGGCTGATGCCAGCATAGAAGAGGAAACAGACCCAGGTCAGGAAGATCAATACTGAGACCTTCAGCATCCTGGTGGGGCATAAGAAAGAATTCATCACTGTGGGCAGAAGAACCAGTGGATATTCTGGTCCCTCAGCAGCACAGCCAGAGTCACATCCTCTTAGAAGCCTTTCTGGACACAAAGAGCCCAATAGTCATCCCATTCCCGTATTCCCTTTCACGAGTTATGTCAGTGTTTTTGAAGGTTCCCAAGGCCATGGACAGACATTAATAACTTTAAAAAATTCAATGTAGCACTCATACGTACAAACGAAATTGAGCACTACCTATGCAAAACTGAATAAAAGAATTCACATGTTTGGAAAGAAGATACTATTTCCACCTAGCAATGAAGAGGCTGAGGCAGAAAGTTCACACTATATCTACTGAATCAGTATCTTTTTTTTTTTAAGCTAGCGCTCTCTCTCTGTCTGTCTCTCTATCTCTCTGTCTCTCTATCTCTATCTCACCGGCCCTAGATGGGGCACAGAAATAGGTATACGTACAACTAGGGAATCCTAAGACTGGAAAAACATAGCCTTTGGAGAAAAACTTATTCCGAGTGCTAAGCCGCTGACTGTTATCAACACACCTGAGGTTGGAAGAGCTCACAGCTGCAGGGAAATCTGAACCCAGTCCAAGACAAGGAAGGCACGGGGCAATGGGGAGGTGCCATGCTCTGCTTTCGGGAGGCCAGGATAACCAAAGACCCGAGGCACAACCTCCTCACGAAGCCAGTCTGATCACCTCCTGGCCCCACATACTGCTGGTTAGGCCTTTCACAGACCCAGGCGTCCAAGCAGCTCTGCCTCCTTCACTGGTTACCCGGCCTCCGCGTGGGCACTCTGTTCCCGGCACGCTGAGACCTCCGGCAGGAGAAAGGTTCTCTTAGTTTGGGTCTAGGGCAGTTACGGTTCTAGAGACACTGGCTCACCTGGTTCGCCTCCCGGAAGTGCGGCTATGGCCCTTCTTGGCGTGAGACCACAGAGATGCGCGCACCAGATAGAGCGTCTCATAGAGAGTCCTATCGCCACCTGGCGGTGTCTGGATGGAAGTCCTCAAGGAATGTAGAGCAAGCCAGTTTTAAATATGTTCTGTGCTTTAATTTAGAATTGGACTAAATTAGTGGGTTCAGCGAACTACTATCTCCTCTTGGTTAGACTGTGAGCATGCCCTCTGGAGTGAAACTAGGCTTGAAGTCTAGCTCTTCCATTTATTGTGAGTACTGCACATTACCACCTGTAAAATAGGGATAAAAGATACTTATTTTCCACTTTTTGTTTAGCTGACTTCAACTGATAGATTTCATTATTTTTACAGGGTTGATCTATAAGCTCTTAGCTTCCCAAGT
>PVKN010017435.1:0-17340 GCA_004027915.1 Capromys pilorides | reverse complement strand
CACAAATCTATTTTTAATCTGCTGCTAAATATATTTTCTTAAAAACAGGATATGTTTGTATTAGATATAAACAGACCTGTTTTTTCCTTGCTGTTAATCCCTAAGCATGTGGTATAATGACTATTTACACTGTCTTCAGTATTATAAATAATCTAGAGAGAATTTAAAGTGTACAAGAAGACCGTGTGGACTACAAACAAATATTATGACATTTAGAAAAGAACTTGAGCACTCACGTTTTGGTATCTGCAGAGGTCCTGGCCCTAGTCCCCAGTATATACCAAGAGCGGACTATAGCTCGTTTATTTTGTAACTCTTTATGCTCTACCACAGGCACTTAAAAAAAAATTACAGTGGTCCCTCACTTAACACAGACGTTTTGTTTCTGACACCCCCGCGACAAATGAAAATCAGCAAAGTAGCAATGTTATATTAGAATATTTTAAAGATATTCTTCTATATTTGATTTAGGCAAAGTCATTAAAACCATAAATGCTACACATATAAAAATGAACATAGTACTGTACACTACTGCAAAATCCTACGATACAGTGAAAATCCATGATAAATAATTTAGATTAATATTTTTTAAAACACGTGAAACAGTGAGTCTATGAAAGTCAAATCATGAAACAATGAGGGACTACTGTAGTCTGAAACTAGATCTAAGACTTTATTAAATGGTATAAAGGGCTGTGGATTTATGAATTTACATTAAAGAGCAGTTCCCTAACTATAGCCTATGTTCCCTAAATAACTTACATAATCAATTTAGTGGATAAAGGCCAATTTTTTATATAAATAAGTTTATATACTACACTATATACTTAATAGAACCTGAAAATGCCAGCACACACAACACGTAAGATAAAACTCTAAATTGTATGTGTGGGGACCATAGTTTAAAGTGTATTCCTCCCATAAGTCATGATCAAATCTGCTTGAAATACACTGCTCTCAGTGGTTCTCAGTTTACAGCAAGATTTAGCATCAGCCATAGTATTTCCCAGACTGACTGCTGCGGCCTGGGCCAGTTTCAGCTTTGGTTGGTTCTCTACAGGGCCTGAGACTGTACACCTTCTAACAGTGTTCCACAGTACACTGATGTTGCTGCTTTAGGAACCCAGCTTTGTAAAGCCCAGCCCTAGATCAAGCAGTGCTCTTCATACTTTATTACACATAGCAATCAACTGGGAACCTTTTCAAACTATCAACAGAGGGAAGGCCATACAGCTCATCAGAGTAAAACACCTAGAAGCAGGCACAGAAGCCAGGGTTTGATCCCAGGCCCTGCCCCCGGGGCACACTGAGATGCAATTGAGACTGGGCTTGGTGGCACTCTTAGATTCCCAGTTCTTGGGAGGCTGTCAACATGTGAATCACTTGAGCCTGGCCTAGTAATGATCATGTATGCTGTACACCCTGTAGACCTTTCCCTAAAATACAAGAAAAAAAATTTAAAAATAAAAAAAAAAAAAATACTATCGATTGAGATGGAGCCAGAGACTCCAGGTTCCTAAAACCTTATACTAGAAGAGCTCATCTGCAGAACACATTTTGGTACCAAGTAGCAAGAACTGAAAATACTAACGCTGAAGGGTGAAGATCCAGAGCAGACTGACAGAGAAGAACAGCATCCTTTGATTAGCTGCTCTACCTAGGAGTAAAATAGACTCCAGAGTTCCGCTATAAATGTTAAAGATTGCCAGAGACATTTTTGTCCCAAAATTCAGGCCCAAATCAAAGCCTTAATATTTCCACACCTTGCTGAAATAAATTTCACTCTGCACACATTCACTAGACTTAACCCTGAGATCCCACTGATAGTTCTTCTGCCTATGCCAAGGCCTACCAAATGTCATCCACCTCTAGAACAGCTTTTTTTTTTTTTAATAAGCAGAACATATTTATTGAGGGAAAGAAAGCTCCTGTCAGAGAGAGAGAGACAAGAGGGGTGCCCTGAGTGGGTGTCCCCACAAAGAAACTTTTTTTTCCTTTTGGCAGAACCAGGGATTGAACTCAGGCCCTTGTACTTGCCAGGCAAACACTTATTCTACTGAGCCATCTCCCTAGCCCTTAGAACGGCTTTTGTAAGTCTTTGAAATTTTGCATTTGAAACAGTCAGTGTAATATAAGTTACATAAGTCACATAAGTCTTCACTACTTTTTTCTTGCCATCTTTTAATTGAATAAAATCTACTCTTTGTGTTTTACCACATTGATTTCAGGGACATACATTTTATGAAGAAGCATGGACTAGAGGTGGAAGTATAGCTCCGCAGTGGCATGCATGCTTTCCTTGTAAGAGGCCCTAGTTTAACCTTCAGCAGGAAGGAAGGGGAGGGGAGAAAAAGCAAAACAGAAAGATAGCATCAGTAAATGGACCGCTCTGGACTTAAGGTACAGGTCAGTTTATCTGTAGTTACATCCTAGCTCTGAAACTATTATGCAATCTCACATAAACATAGGGCTCAGATTGAAGATTTCCTATTAAGAAAGTATTACAGGGTAGGTATCCCTTTTCTGAAATTTGAAATCCAAAATGTTTTAGAAACTGACAGGACATGCCAAGGACTCTACACCCAATCAAATGTGACAGGGCAGAGTCAAAACATACGCACACTAAAAATTGTATAAAATTAACTTCAGGTGGTGAATATGGACATAAAGGTATCTGGGTATGGTGGCAGACACCCTTCATCCCAGCACTTCAGGGGGATCACCACGAAGTCAAGGCCAGCTTGGGGCTACTTAGCGAGCTTAAGGATATACTGAAGTGAGATCCTACGCTCTCCCAAAAATGAATTTTGAATTTAGATTTGAGCCACATCACTAAATTATCTCACTGTGATAATTTAAAGATTCAAAAAATGTAAAACATTTCTGGTTTCAAGTATTTTTGATAGGGGATATTCAGCATAAATTTAAATTTATAATTACAGTCCCTTTTATTTCTGAAGCACAGTGATTCTTCAATTTTTTTTCAGTACCAGGGATCAAACTCAGGACCTTGTGTATGCCAGTCAGGTGCTTAAGCCACTAAGCTGTCTCCCTGGTCCCACAGAGAGTCTTTGTACTTCTAAACCAGCTTCATTGATAATTCATTAAGGAGCAATCATGCAAATATTTCCCTTATAATAAAATTACAATGCACAATCACCAATCCATACCCTGTCTATACAGACTATGGATGGAACAAATAGAATCACAACTTTATCCTTAAGTTGGGTTTTCAAATTTACCAAGAATTTCACTTAGACTCCAGCCTCCAGCATGTCACTGATTATAATTAACTATTTTACATATATAATGATTCTTTTCATTGTCTAGTCTCCCCCTCAAAAAAAAAAAAATCAAGAAGACAAAGCAAAAAGCTACAAGCAAATTTTAAAATTAAGTCTCTTTCCATTGATTTTGGAAGGGAAAGCTATGGCCCGGGCAGAGAAGAAAAGGGAGAGTCTGAGAAGAAGGACTTAAGGTGGGCAGGTGGGCTACACGCTCCTTCATTTCCTAGTCAGTTCAGTTTCAACAAGCTGTTCAGAAGATCTGAGTTTCCAACTCAGTTAGTTGAGTATTAACAAAGTGCTTTAGGCCAGAAGAGATTAAAAGCTAAATTGAAGACTGTAAAAACTAATATTTCACAACTCACTCATAACTAACACTTAATTCTAACACGCGCTGTTCAATCTCATCTGTTTCCCACTACCAGCAGAAGCCAGGCCCACGGCCCTGAGCAATGTTGCCATCCACTCAAGCGCAGCTCGAACAGCAGCAGAGACTGGTGCTAACATGACCCAAGGCAGTACCTCAGGATTAGGAGCTGCATGTGGCCCTCAGCAGTGTGTACACTGAAGGCCTGGCCTCCAAGGCCTCGGGGAAATTAAGTGAAAATAAGATCACCAGAGTAAGTGCTAATCCAATATGACTGATGTCCTCATAAAAAGAGACTCAGACACAGCCACCAAGGAAGGCCACACAATGACAGAACAGCAGGTAGCCATCTGCAGGCCAGGAGGGTGGTCTCAGGGCAAATCCATACTTCTCACACCTTGAACGCAGGCTCCTAAGCTCCAAAACTGTAAGGAAATCAATGTCTGCTGCTAAAACCACTCAGTCTACTTCATTATAACAACCCAGCAAACTAATACATTGGGGAATTCTGAAATAACTAAGGGCAAAGAAGAAGTTGTCTGGGATGATGGGTGATCTAAATCCCTGCTGTTTCCTTCAACTGGAAAAGGGACCTGAGTTGAGAGCACGTGTCCCAGAACCAGTCAACAGGGGGATGCGGGTCTGCAAAAGTATGAAGCTGGAAACGGGTGTGGACGAGTCATTCAGTTCTAGTCAACAGAAAGGATTCCTGTTCCTTTAACATCCTACTAGCCTTTTGGCCAAAATTGCCCATTTCTGTTTTATATATTCAGGCTCTATATCAGGAGAACGAAAAGGAATGTTTCAATGAGAAAAGTTTTTTGAAAAATCACTTTTTATTTCTGGGTAAGATGGCAAAATGAATAGACACATCTATATTTGCTCTCTTCCAAAATCATTAGAGATACAGTGAAGAGGTTTTCTTATAAGTGAACAAGCCCATAAGAGAAGATTTTTTTTAAGTACATGGCCCAAAGAAAGCAGCTAAGAAATCTGGTCTGCCCATAAAATACCAAAAGCCAAGGAAATGGGGTTACCCAGTAAATTCATGAAGTAGTGGACAAGGAGTAGCTTGACACTGTAGCTACTTCAAAGGAACAAGACAGCTTTGAAAGCAAGGGCACTGCCCAGCCAAGCACATTGTGTGAAAGGCCAGGACTACAGTGCCAAAAGAATTTACCAACAGTCAAGGAATATAGAACAGTCACCTCAAGAGTTTATCAGTCACCTCAAGAAAGTACTGGGTAAGTGTCAAGAGAGAAATGACCTGCCCTAAGGAAATAGGGCCTTTACACTTGATGTTAATATGAGCAGGCTCTCCAGAAGGCATTCATTAGGTCATAGCAGTTCCCCTCTCCATCCAGCTCAGTTCTGAAGATTTCCAGGTGTTGTCTCAACACTGATGGGATATCGTTGTTCGACAAAGTTCACCATCCTTAATGTTGTCAGAAATAGTCCCTCCAGATGAAAATGTTTAACAAATATGTAAAGATGAAGCTTCGTGGTCAAAGAGATCAGACACTCACAATGAGCCACATCCCTGGGCCTTGTTTTTTATTTTTTATTTTCAGACAGTGTCTCAGTAAGTTGCTGAGTTGCCTGGGTTAGGGTTCCTCTGCTTAAACCTCCAGGAATGCTGGGATGGCAGATATGTGCCACCACAGGAACTGAGCTTTTAGTTATTGGAGAGATCTTTCAGAGAGAATGGTGGAGGAAGCGGGGAGCACAGACAACACCAAACACAACGTTAGACTAGATTCCATAGTGGGTACTGAGATGTGTATGCAAACATTAAATGCTATGATCCATACCCCTTATCCTGCCCCAGGTAAGGGAACACAGACACTTTGTCTACATCCTGCAGTCAGGGAATCAGAAGAGTTTTCCCTGAGGAATGTAAGCAGCCCAGGAGCTAAAAAATTAAGTCAGAAGTCCACCAGCAAATAGGTTAAGCAGATCTTCTGGCACTGAGGCATAAAATTTTCAGCTGGCTACATGGACCCCTGACTACAATACATCACATCTTCTCACTTTCCCAACTATGATGTGTTTTGAAAATTATATGACACGGGGTTGGGGAGATAGCTCCGTGGCACAAGTGCCTGCCTGGCAAGTGCAAGGTCGTAAGTTTGAACCCTGGTCCCGCAAAAAAAAAAATAAAGAAAGAAAGAAAAGAAAATTATATGACAGACACTTTATTGAATGGTCTTCAATTTAGACTTATCTTAAAGTTTCCTCATTATTAAATTCAGGCCATGTATCCTAAAAGAAACATCATGGAGGTCCTACTGTTCTTCTCTTTATACTCTATTAAGTGGTACAATATCTCAATTTATTCTACTGTTGATCATATTGGCATTGATCAGCCAATCTTCTCCACTGTCAACTCAAACCTTTTCTCTTTCTAATTAATCATGATGCTGCGGAAACATTTTGCAACTATGTAAATATCCTATTCCTTACCAAGTTTTGAATGTGTAAGTTTATTTTTGTCAGTGAGGACTGGCTGAATTTGTAACTCTATCCAATGGGTTAGGATACACTACTTCATTATTTATTTCAATGCTCACATTGTCCAGTGTTGGCCAAAGGAAGCATCTTTAGGCTGCTGGCTGTATCTTTTTGACAGTTTCCCACTATTCTCTGAGCACTCCTTTATTTTCTGGTACATGAAGCTATTACAGCCTTTAACACAGGAGATTAGGACACGGCAAGGCTGGCTGGGGAAAGAGCTGTGACCTGTTAATTATAAGACCCAGGACACATGCCTAGAATGATGCCCAAAGCCTTGCACCGGACCTCTCATGAAAACTCCAGCAAGTTTTCCACTGTGTCAGCTTAGACCTGACACCAGTCTGAGGCATGGGATCTCAGCACCTCCTCTCAGGACCCATATATGCAAGTCCTCATGGGCTTCCTCAACATTTGGCCAGTACACAAGAAAACAGTCACTAAGGGGAACTTACTATCTTGGCTTTCCTCACAGTAGCCCACCTGCTTCTCCTTATATCTTGCAGTTTCTTTCCTCTTTTGCTCATCCCAAGCTCACTGTGCAGGGCCAGTTTTTTTCTCTCTCTCTCTTCACTTTTACTCTTTTAAAGAAACTTTACCAATGCCTTTTGCTCATTTTGTTTAGTTCTTTGAGACCAGTCAAACCTGGAATCAAACATCAGAAGAGGGAGGTAAGCAGCTCAAAGCCCAGAAATGTTTATTGGTGAGCCTCTTTTAGAAAAAGCTACCTGACAACATTTAGGCAGAGCCAGAAGGAAAAGCTGGGAGATTCCAGCAACACTTTCTCTTATACTTTGTATGTACACTAGAATGAGCCATTTCTTTTAAAACAAACAAACAAAAACCTGGCTCCTTTTAATGAAAAAACAGAATTGAGATGGAAGACCTGGGTGTAGGTGTTCTCACTGCCTTGGAGGTACAGCCATTTCTAGGCGCACTCTGGGGACACCACTAGGGAGTTTTAAAATCTCTATATCCCAACCACTGTGGTAAACCTGCTCCACCAAAATGTCTACATCCTAAACTCTGGGCCTGTGAGTATCATTTTATATAGCACTGGCTTTAAAGGTTTGATTCAGTTCAATTTCTTGATGTAGGAAGACTAAATCTCCTGGATTGTCTGAATGGACCCTAAAAGCAATTAATTACATGTGTCCGGAGGAAGCAAAGAGAGATTAGAGACAAAAGAAGGTCATGTAACAGATGCAAGTAAGGCTGACTTAGAGAAAAGACCTTTCTCCCTTGGCTTTGATGCTTGAGGAAGGGGCGTGAGGAAAGGAGGCAGCTGGAGAGGGCAATGAAGGAGATTATTCTCTCATCTCGGGAAGCACCACTGTCCTGCTAGCACTATACGTTGAAACCTTAAGACTTCTTTTAGACTGCAGGCTTCCAGAACTACAATAAATAAATAAATAAATAAATACATACATACATACATACATACATACATACATTTATTTCTGTTGTTTTGGAAGGCAGCTATGCTCACCACTATACCACCAATGCCACACTTTCTGTTGTTTTGGGACATGGCATTTGTGGCATTTGATATAGAAGTCATAGGAAACGAACACAGACACAAAATTGTGCACACAGAGTGCAGGCCGGAGTTTGATCCACGACGTGCCCTGCGGGCCTTGCCCCCAGGACATGATGAGGAGGGATTGAGACTGGGCATGGTAGCACATGCCTGTAATCCCAGCTCTTGGGAAGCTGAAAACCGGAGAATCACTACACTACAAGGCAAGTCCAATCTACACAGTGAGACTCTGTATACCGTGTAGACCCTGCCCTAAATTCGTAAGAAAAAAAAATGTGCATACAAATACACACTTCTGCAACCCCATGTGAGAGCTAACTGTGTCATCAACTTCTATGAGGACCTCCTAGTGGGTTGGTTTAGCACAGCTCTGCTTGTCTGGACGAGCTTCCTTAAGAGGGCAACCCACTCTGAGTGTGGTGGTACCCCGCAATGTACAGTGGCCTAGATGGAGTACAAAGGGGAAAAGGCAGGACGGCTGACCCCTGCGTCTCCAGAGGAGCTCAAGTCTCCACCACAGCCTGTGGACATCTGCGTCCTCGCTTCCAGCACGGACCCTGCTGCTTCCTGCCAGCAGCTCACCTAGGACTCTGCATTCTGACTAGCTCCTTCAGGCCACTGGTGTACAGGGGGCCCTTGGGCATCCTCCTCCTCTAACTCTGCACTCAGCTATTGAAAGTCTACCTTATAAATCCTTTGTTCATAACATAAACCTTTATTTCTGTATCTGTCTAATAAGGACCCATAAGTTCGCATTCCTATTTTTCATGAATATACTTCTGCTTTCAAGTGGCAATAAGTCATTAATGAAATAAATGCAGAACTAACACGTAATTTGCTCTTTCACCAACACTGTTCCCTATTAGTGTAGTTAATCTAAATATACTTTGTCCTCCCACTATAATTAAGATTTCCCATCACAATTAAGAAATGTCTATTGCCTAAAAGCAAAGTTATTTATTCTTTCAGTTTTCCTGGTAATAAAGAGAGAGATTCAAATTCTAACTTTTTGTCTTTCCCTTTAAAAATATTTCTAGAAATGGCTACAGCAGTGGTGCTGGCTGCCCTGTTGTGGCACCACATGGTGCATGGGGCACAGGTCAGAAAGGCTGCAGGTATGGCTGATGGGAATGAAGTGGCCAAGGCCCAGCACGCAGCTCCTAGAGAAGCAGCCCCAACATCTTCTAGCAGATTCCAGACAGAAGCCTCCCAGCTGTCGGTCCATTTGAGATGCAGCGGTGCCCCATGTTCCATGATGTGGGCCCACAGCTACCTCTGCTGGTTATCCCTTAGAAGCCCCCTCCTCACATCAGCCAGGCTGAGGAAGAAGACTTGCAGGGCACTCCTCCTTGTGGCCAAGAAGAAAACAGCAAAGGCCAAGGGCCTGGGAGACAAATACCAATGTGTGGCCAGTGGTGGAAAGCTGGACATACAATCTGTGTTCACCTGCATGTCTGTGTCCTTGGAAGCCAACAGCTCCAGTGGCCATCAGGTTGAACCTGCCAACTGACCAAGGACCCCAGACCTGAATGCTTGGATGGGGAAGGGACTCAGTGATGTTCATAAACCTATTCTTCTTAAATATATACATATGACATACACTTGCATATAAGCATGTAGAAATAAAATTAGTGACAGTGCCTGGGCAGCAGTGTGCATTTCCCACAAACAGCCCCTTCTCCCCGGCAGGCTAACTGCACAGAGATTCCAATCTTCAATACTGAAGTAAAATCAGGGCAGACCAACTCTGATGAGTAGAAAAAGCCAAAAACAACCAGGATATAAATGAGATATGTGAAAGGCCAAATCTTTAATTTTAAAGGTTAGAAACAGTACCCAAGACAAAGGCCAAAGCAAGAAATAGACCACAAGGCTGAGGAGACTATAGTGGCAAAAAGCAAGACACAGCCCTCACCTGTGCATTGTCCAGCCCTACTGCCAGCCTCTGAGTTCCATGGGCCCAGGAGATAGGGCTGAATGTGCAGCCTTTTTAAAAGCCCCTGCAGCTCCAGCCTCTTCCTCCCATCATCTGCCGTTTGTTCCCCCCACCCATCTCCCACAAGCTGCTCCCCTGGGACAACAGCAAATGGGCACTGTGTTAGTCCCCAAGCCTAGAGTCAGAGCAGGCAGCCTCATGGGAGGTGATAGGGACTCAGAGCAAAGCCACAGGATCACTAGATTGCCTTCAACCAATATACACAAAACATCACTAGCAAATGTGGGGGCCAGGGAGATGGCTCAGCAGACTAAAGCACCTGCTTAAGCAAGCTTAGGCAAGCACAGGGACTGCAGTTCGATCCCAGGGCATAGTGGTCTATGCCTGTTGTATAGTGATACCCCACTACAACCAAATACATTTAAAAAAATGAGTGAATGGAGACCCTAACAGGCACAAAGGAGTCATCCTTTTGTCATCTCCTCTTGGGCCTATTTTAGTTGTCTTCTGATCAAATGAGAAGAGTATACCCTCCCACCCTCTCACCACCACCACCACCACCACCACCACCACCACCACCACCACCCCCCCGCATGGGATCGGTGCCTGCTCTGGCCAAGGCTATGACTGCACGGACAGCACAGCTGTATGCAAATGGTGGAGGCTGCTTTATATTTTTACAGTGTGGGCCATAAAGTTGGGAGCTGGGCAGCTAAGATGCTCAACATTCATCACAATAACGCTTCCCATAAAACAATATAACACCCAATGATCAAGTTTTTCCCAGAGCGCCTTCCCTAAGGTACCAAGTAACTAAAGAATTGAAGAGCTTCAAAGAGAGAACTTCAAGAAAATAAAACAAACATTGCTTCACAATAGATCTTTTTCCACCTCTCTCATCATTTCCCAGTTAGTAAAGACAGATAGATATGCATTGGCAGCAGATATGCATACCCAGAGATTCACAAAGTCCCCTTTCTTCCTTTCTTCCACTTTTTTCCCTCTACCTCTTACAGATCTTATTGATCTTTCTCAGCCCTGGGCCTCTGTGCTTCTGATAATGTTTAAAATATATAAATAAAGCATATAATGTAAAGGTTTACATTTTAAAGTTAAAGCAAACCCAGCGACACCTTTGAAGACAGCTGCGCATGTGTATGGATTCCAGCTTTGCTCACCAGGAGTGAAGCTCTGAGTGGGCACAGAGCACTGCAGAGCCTAAGCTGCATCACGTAAGCAAAGGTGGAAAAGCCAGAGAACTCGACAGGCCGGCCTAGCGCAACAAGATGCCCATGAGGAAATCAAATAAACTTTGAATAAGTGAAACTCATAAATCCCCGCTATGTATTTTTTTGAAAAATGAGAAGGGCCAGGCTCTGAGAACACTCACAAGCAGGAAACAAAGCAGAAATTACAGACTCAGAAATGTGTTTGCTGCCACACCAGAGGTGGGGGGGGGGGGGTCACATACCCCTAGTTCCAGCTGTGCTCAAGCCCTGGTGTTCAAGGCCAGCCTGGACAGACTGAGATTTCTACTGATAAACAAATTAATACATAAAAGTCTTTGCTGAATTCATATAAACTTTGATGCTGTGACAGAAATTCCACAAAGCAAGTGCTTAAATAAAAACCAAGCATCAACTATATTCACCTAAAGCTGCTTTGCAAAAGAACATGGTGTAAACACATACTAAAGGTGAACTGAAGGTTAGAATCATGAGATTTAGCTTGCTCCAACCATATTTCTTTTAATTGAAAAGTCACTTCTGGGGCCGGCCAGATAGCTTGGTGGTCTAAAGTGCTTGCTTAGGCAGACGCAGCAGCAACCGGGGTTCGATTCCCATCATATTGTGCAGGGCCCCACCCCCAGGGGATGCTCTGAGACTGCAACTGAGACTGGGCGTGGTGGCATGAGCTGTAATCCCAGCGCTTGGGAGGCTGGAAACAGGACAATCACTGAGTCAAATCTGTGTAGTGAGACCCTGTAGATTCTATACTAAATGCATTCCTAAAAAGTCACTTCTATACAGTAGGTACCTATTTTAGTGAAATGTGTAAGGTCTAAGACGGAACCTTAATAAAATAAGACACACTAGAAACTGTTCTTGCTTAATGTAGGAACATAGTAATAATCTTCTCTTCCAAGTGGTTATGTAAGTAATTAAATTAAGACAATATCACTTTCTCCATATAAGTATTAGTCATTTAACCCATCGGCATGTATGGCAAAAACAATATCTTTCAGACAAATATAAACACTCAGGAACTCATAAAATCAATGTTGTAAGCTAAGCTAAAACAACGGCTGAAAAGGTAGGACTGATATAACCATATGTCAATTTCTATAAGGAACTCCATGGCCCATCTTCATTTCACCAAATCAAACTACCTCCAAGCACATGCCCCTTAAAAAACACTAAATGACCATGGGTTTGGTAGCAGAAGAATCATTAGCCCTAGAAAGCATTTAGCTCTTTCAATAAGACATAAATCTTGATCAAATGATACCAAGCCTTTCCTCCAGGCTACTAACAGATGCCATTATGAAGAAACATGCATGAGCTGAGACGATGGGGATCAATAAAACACCCGTCCAGTCCACAAAGCCTCCCACGTGTACCCCCCGTTTTAGCTTGCCAGGGTGCACTGAGTGAAAAGGAGCTGTCTTGGGCCACATATAAAATATGTAACAGAATTAACATATAGTAGTAACAAAATGCCCCTTATATTTTTATATCTGCTACTGAGAGGGAGAGAAAGAGTGTGCCAGGTGTGGTAACTCATGTGTATAATTCTGCTACTGTGAAGGCTGAGGCAGAAGTATCCACAGTTCAAGGCTAGCCTGAGCTCCAGGAGACACAGTCTCCAAAAACCATTCCAAGTCAGTTCTCACTCACATAATATGCTAATTATCGACGGTTTTGATGATTTTTTTTTATCAAACTTGAACTTCAAATGACATAGAGTAATATCATGTGGGCGCCCTTGTGGTTACCCATTAATGGATTATCAGTAGTTCTCACTTCAAAATGTCCCGATTCCCACTGTTTAGTTCTTAGCATGCCAGCTTCAGCTAACACCTGACAGGAGCCCAATAAGCAAACAGAGACCAAACAAACTGACAAAGTGACCAGGATGTTGAGTCCAAAGTTCTCCATTATCTAAAGGACTGTCACGACACAGTTCCTGCCACTACCTACAATATGAGTAAGTTCCCTCCCACTGTACAGTTTTAGTTTTTACAAACACACAAGCTACTCACTTGTAATGGACATTCAAAGATAAACCCCTCACTGTAAGCCACAGTGAGTAAGCTTCTCAGAAGCAAGGGACTTGCCTAAAACAGCTCTTTAAGCCACTTGTAGTGGTGCACGTCCATACTCCCTGCACTCGCGAAGCTGAGGCAAGAAGATGACCATGTGCAGCGAGTGCAGGGCCCGCCTGAGCTCCACGGTCTTCCTCATAAAAATTAATTTTTTAACAAAGACAAAAGATGAAACAAATGCACCCACATACCTCCCTAGGATGAATATCAGGGATTGATATTCTAAGTAGGTAGCAATCACTTGGCAAAACCCAACCCCCTATAGGAAAAACCGTTGTTCAGAATTCAAATTCACTTGCTATGTGACTCTCTTTCCCACTTGATCCAGATTTAATCAATTTTACCCAAGCAATTATGCTTGCAGTCTTATTGGTTGACCACAGTTTTGTCCCACCTCATGTGCACTTTAAGATTTACCATTTTTTCCCCACCTTAGACTCACCTCATCTCATAGCTTTGCTCTTAAAAAGCCCCAGGAAAAGGCCTTGACAACCCATTCGGGTCCCCTTCTGTCCCTCTTGCGGACAGAAGCTTTCTTTTTTCTAATAAATAACCTTCAATGTTCCTAAAATTCATTCTTAAATTTTAGAGAACATGAACTTGTCCCATGTACCTTTCAGGTTTGCAGTTTCTATCTCTCTCCTTCTCTATCTCCCTTTCCCACTCTCCTTAAGCTAAAAGATGGAAAGATAGATAGATAGATAGATAGATAGACAGACAGATAGATAGACAGATAAATAATTTTTCATTAACATTTATGCCAGATGTGGTAATCCCAGAACTGGTAAGCAGGACCACAAATTTAATGCCAGCTTTGTTACATAATGAGTTCCTACCCTAATAAATAAATGAATGAATAACTAAATAAATAAATAGCAGATACTCAAAGCAGTATGTATAAATACATGACTACAGTGTTTACAATAACAAAAAAAAATTAACTAAGTGACCATCAACACAGAAATGTCTGAAAGTACTACAAGAAGGAATACCATGAAGCAATTTACATACTTGTCATGATATGCCAAGATTTATGGGAGAAAAGTATTGAAAGAAGTATGTACCTCCTAAGGTACACACCTATATGCATACACTCATATTTAGCAAAGGTACAAACCACAAGGCTGAGACTCAAAATATTACCAGTGAAGCAGGACCATGAGTAATTTCAATGGACTTTCACTACTCCGAATAGACATGAGCTGTATCAGTGTATATTTAATGAGTATTAGCCACAAACGTTGGTACTCCATATGTAGAAAAAATATATAAGAGTAAGTAAAACTCCAAATGTAAGTAGGAAAGGATCAAAGGAAATTTTGACTTATCAGTAATTTTTACATCTTATGTGAACACATACTCATGTATTAATTACTTAATTACAATTTAAACTTTCCCAGAAAAAAAAAATTCAAAGGAATAACAATATGGAGAAAATGTATCAGTTGAGGCACTATTTGTTTTACTGGCAAATTCACCCTTAAGAATGAATTTTTTTTTTCATTTTAGGGAAGGATCCACAGGGTCTCACTACTAAATCGGACTCATAGTGATCCACCCGTTTATAGCCTGCCAATAGCTGGAATTACAGGTGAGCACCACCACACCCAGTCTATGAATGAATATTCTTGAGACAAATTTTCTCAAAATGAAATCAACAGTCCTTTGCCCCTAGATCAGAAGTAACCAGGGAGGGCATCCATCCATCCATCCATCCACCCATCCATCCAACCATCTGTCCATCCATCCATCCATCCATCCATCCATCCACAGCCCAGCTATCCTATCACATCACAAAAAAAGTTTTCTGGTCTGGGAAGAACTGTAAGGGAACGTGTCTGTTATCAACTGGGACAGAGGTTACTGAAGTACACAATACCCTGATAAAATATGTGTGAAATATGTCACTGGATTTACATTCAATGGTTTCCAAACATACATATATTGGAGAACTGCTCAGACTTCCACCCCTATTACCCTGCTCCAGCAGGCTTGTCCTAGGTCCAACAACCTACATTTCTGTCAAGTTCCATAATGATTCTGGTTCAAGGACCACACTAAGAAAACGCTGCCCTAATACAAGAGAATTAATCTTTCCACGCTTCTCTCAAATTCACTGAATTGTGTCAACTCTGTAAATGACATCAGGCTAGGTTGATGTGACCATCAATCATGATATGTCAAATGGACTAATAAAGGACTTACAGGTCAGTAAAGCACCCTCCTGGAGTGCTTCCAGAGATGGCAGACACAGGCCAACAAAGTGAGGGGAAAAATGCAACCTGATCATGGGTGGCTGTAATTGCTTCAGGAGCACAAAGACGAAACTTGATTGTGGGTGGCACTATCCAATATGCTTGCAGCGTGGATGGAATGGAATGGAAATTAAAAAGTCAGACAGCACTTGAACAGCTCCATTCTGCACGAGCAGGTGCGCAGTGTGCGACTGCCTTTGTCTGTGGACATCAGGCTCTGGTTTCCTCAGCCTTCAATGCACCCATTCCAGTGACTCAGGAGGGAGCTTTCTGGACTTCAGTCTAGGACTGGCACTGCACCATGGATCCCTCTTCTTCTCCTGCTAACACCTTTTTTGACTGAAGAACTAGTTAATCCTCCAGCTGTCTAGCATGCAGAGGCTCCATGGACCCTTCTGCCTCTATCCCTGTAAGCCTACTAAAAAAATTCCCTTGGGTGATTTTTATGTATATTTCCCATGGATTCTGTTCCTGTAGACAACTTTAACCAACATAGTTGGACAGGTGACATAAAGATAAATAACACAGGTCCTCAAAGAACACACAGACAACAATGGAATCCAGCAGGTGACACAGTGCATCAATCCACTTTCACTAGATTTAGCTGAAGCAGTTAACAAGTAAGCTTCAAACACTGGTGGCTTCAGTATAATTTTGTCCCCCTCTACCCTAAAATTATTCATACTAGAAAAGTCAAATGACAAATTAGAATTCGGATAGAATCTTGCTTTTCCTGTCTCCCAGCCAAAGTCTTCTCTGGCCAGAGCAGCTGAAACTAGAACCCAAAGCTCCTGGGTGTTATTTTATCACTACTTGATAAAAACCAGGAACACAGCTGAGGAGCCTTTCTACTGGGGTAAAGGTTACATCCCTCCCCTACCCTCTTCCCCACCAAGTGAAAAGCTACTGTGAACTCAGTGAGTACTGACTACAACTCCAGCACATGCCACCTTAACATGCTAAGCATGCCACCAACAATCCTACAGGAAAGAGGTGTGATCGCACGAGGGTGAGAGAGGAAGCCTCCTGGGGCAATGCAGTCCAAGGAGAAGCACCCTAGGCAAATGCCCAAGTGTTAGCTTGGTATCAGTCCATCCACCTCAGCCTCCCCAGCCATTTCTACTGCTGGAATGCTCACAGGAAGAAACCAGTTATTTGTCAGAGCTCTTTTAGCTGTTTCATTGAGGCCTAGAAAGGGTGGGACATTGATTAAAAAAAAGACAGGAGTAGGGTAGGCCAGCCCAACTCTTGCCTTCTGGCCATCTGCCCCCATCCTGTCACCCGATTCATCTAGAACACTGCAATTTCAGAGGTCTTCTGCACCTGTGTACCAGGAAATCACTGCTTGCCAAAGTTCTTGGGCCACCAACATGATGATGAATGGCCTTGCACACAGGCTGGAGCTTGACACGGGTAACATGACCAGGAATCCAAGGGCCTTGCCCTGAGCTAAGCCTTGGCTGGGGCACTGTGACCTCTGCCACAGTCCATCCATACACTGTTGGGGCACAAAGAGGTGTGGACCACTTAGAAAACATTTTGGCTATTTCTATCAAAATTTAAAATGTGCCTATCCCTTTATCAGGCAGCTTAACTTGCAAGCATTTATTTCACAGATAACCCACAGGCCAGAAGAACAAAGACACAATGATGTTCATTCCAAGAAAACAGGGCACTTCTTATATATCTATCAGTAAGAGTTTGATGAACATTGGTGAAAAATGAAATGCAACACAGATACTGAGAAAAGAATGAAGACTTCATGCACTGTACTGAAATTACTTCCAAAATGTATTATACATGATCATGTGTACATGCAATTTATATGTATCACTATAATTATTTTTCTGGCAATAGAGGTTTCTTTCAGCAAACTAATTTCTGAGGTTAGAAATTTTCATTTCCTAGCTCTTAGAATTATGTACTTAACATACACATGTGTTACTATTTCTCATTTACTTTTTAGAAGTTATTAGTTTATTTATTATTTCTCAGTGCATTGATTCTTTCTGAGCACTTGAAGAACTACAGAAAACATTTTGCCTATTTCTGTTAAAGAAAATTACAGAGCAAACCTCACAATACAGAATATAAAAACCTTAAATAAGACATCGATAAAGTC
>PVKN010017434.1:0-17342 GCA_004027915.1 Capromys pilorides | reverse complement strand
AACACAGAATTCTCTTTACCAGCGTGGTGACTTTCCCTGAATGGGGTAAAATTCATCTATAGACTGATTCAATTTTAAATAACTCTGGGCACAGGAACATGCTTTATCCATTGAAAATAGATACTCAGTGGATGTTGATGACTATGTTGCAATTTCAGTAGAGGAAAGTAAAGATTCACAAGCCATAGACCACACTGGGGTCTGGAATCTCCTGAGGCTTAAATCTGTCCAGCTTAGGATAAAGAAGAAAGTTCCTATAACAATAACCACTGGACAATGAGCACTGTTTAGAATACAACAATATTATAGGCCATCAACTGCTCGGTCCTCCTGAATCTAGCTAAGTGTTGTGCTAAGGTAAAATTTTCTCTTATTTATTTTGATTTCTCTATTCACTCATGTTCTTCAGAACTTTGGGAAAGTCAGTGACTTGAAACTGACAGACAGACATGCTCTTATTCTAGGCCACTGACTCCCTGTTTAGACCCAATTGACAGTCTTTTCCAGCACTCATTAATGACACTGGCTTATAAACTGTTATGATGATACATTTTGGGACAATAACTTAGGCAGGACTTTGTACAGACTTGTCTTCTGGCTTCAGATCATTAAATCAATTACCTCTACTGGCCACATAGCTCCAATATAGGGACCAGACGCCACATTCTTTTACAAAAGGATCGTGGTCGGCCTGAAAACTTGATCTTCAATGCCTAGGATGTGAG
The DNA here is from genome assembly GCA_004027915.1 of Capromys pilorides. Taxonomy (NCBI): domain Eukaryota; kingdom Metazoa; phylum Chordata; class Mammalia; order Rodentia; family Capromyidae; genus Capromys; species Capromys pilorides. Next base: position 16,617 of record PVKN010017434.1, on the reverse strand, counting down.
TCCTGTAAGCAGGATAACCTTCCTTGGAAGTCACTTTTGCATAAAAATGCTTGCAAGAATGCAAATTTATCTTGCTAAATCTAGATTAAATATAAATTTAAAAATATACTCCACCACTACCCAGGGGAGTGGGGGAGTATGTGTCAGAGTAATTGAAGTAGAAAAAGACAAGGATCGAAACTAGTTCCATAAAAACACTTTTTGCAAATTTACTAAACCCTTATGATCACATGACACATTGATAGCCAATGAAATAACGTAGCTTTTATGGGGCTTAAGAGTTATGCAATTTTTCTGGCCACTGGTCAGTTTCAAAGAGAACACAAGAATTATGATACAAGACTAGATATAGTGTCACTGAAAAAGTTGGAGAACATAAGGGTTCGTCCCTGAAGGTCAAACTTCAGTTTTATGGCAAATTGCTATACCTGACTCCTTAACTCTACTTTCCCACCACTTCTACGACTCTTCCCCATCCAATAGGGGATCTGCAAAGTACACCTCTCACAGTACCAACAGGTGACCTACTGTTTTCTCCTAAATGTCACACTGCTTGCTGCTTGTGTCCTGCCTGAAACACACTTTAACTCGTGCCTCTGGTGCCCTTCCCTGGTGGCCCATGCACCAGAGGATGCTTCCTGGCATTGCTCCAGATCAGGCATGAACATTTCTTCCTATGTCTTGCCTGAAATGTTCAGACCGAACCTTGCAGCCATTTTCCACAAACTACGTGTTGCTGATTTACCATATAGATTTATCTGCTCAGATGTTTGTTCATCTGAACTTTCTCACTGACATGTCTCATGGAGGAACAAGCCTTCCTATGTTTCCTTCTGAATTTTTCCAACATTTATGTCTCATTCTAGTGCTTCTATTCTGGTCTAGAAGTACTTCACATCCCACATATACAGATTAATGTAACTCTCTTCAAATTGTGTGCCCTGATCCCAAGACTCTAATATATTCCACACATAGCCTCAAGCTTTATCATCCTAATGCAAAAATTAATTTTCACATTTAATCCCCACGTTAAAAATTAAAATCAGAAATGCTCTTCACAGTCTGCAGGTCTTCTTCCATGTTCTGACATCCAGCATCTCTGAGCCAGTTTCATAGTCTCCTTGACCATTAGCACACAAAAATAAATTCCTATTTTGAATGTTCATAAAATTTACTGCCTCGGTTCTGAAACCTATTTCATTTATTATTGCAAATTTGTAATAATGTGGTGCTTTTGCTGGGGGAAAAAGAAACCATTGTTTCCTGATACACAACGGAGTACCTATTACTCAATAAAGGATATAATTTCCAAATTGCCAGTTCCTACAATTTGTTTGTTTTTCATCTAAAAATCCCACACAACTGGGCATTTATGAGGACCCTATTAAATAATAGTATCTCAAAGGGCAGAATGTATTTGCATAATTCATATTTATAACGATGTGAGCTACACAAATCTTCATTGTGTAGGGAGCATGTGCCTGTGTGACTGCTCACATCTCAATATGCTGGGAATTGTCCTGCTCAGCATTCATAAGCTATATCTTATTTTATTCTATTAGGAGGGAAGGAAGAGTAATGCTAGACAGATCAATGTGACAGTGAGTCCTGTGGTTGTATTTTAGAATGACCTATATTAAAGGAGTTAGGAAAATAGAACAGAAATTTATTACTCACAGAATAGTGGCTCAGTGTGGTGTAAGGATATCCACACACGGCATGCTCTTGCTCTATTTACGCCCCTAAGATGCTTGACTGATAGTCTTTCTCATATTTTGCCTTACTTTTGAAAGTACAGATTCTCTTGCCTTATTGATCTCTTTATACCCTTATCATTTTTCCCCCTGAGTTATTTGGCATGATGACAGCCGTGTGTTGCCAAGGCTGATTTAACATCATCTCCCAAGTATGCAGCGCTGAGCTCAGAGCAGAATATTTTAAGAATGAAACATGTAACACATCTGTCAAGCAACACTACAAATACAGCCCATTGTCAGAACTAATGAATGAGGTAATCCACAGTATGGATAAATAAAAGGAAGGTGGAAAATACTTGAAACTAAGTTTCAGCAAAAAACATTTCTCAGTAATTTAATTATTCATTTTATTATTTGGGGAAGAATGATGTTCTTTGCTTTTTGTCACCTCTCCTCTCTCTCTCTCTCTCTCTTACTCTCTCTCTCTCTCTCTCACACACACACACACACACACACACACACAAGATTGTGAATGTTTTCTCTAAAAAATCAGAGCCATCAGAAGCTGACAGTAATCCACATGTTAGAGGAATTCAGTGGTCTTTAACTGGGCTCTAACTTACCACAAGGTTATATTTTTCCTCAAATGTTTTGTAAAAATTATTAAGCACAAAACCTCCCAGTTCCCCGCCACCAACCCCCCCACCCAATCAAGGATTGAACTCAGGACTTTGCACCTGCAGGCAGGCAGGCACTTGTGCCCCTGAGCTATCTCCCAGCCCCAAACCGCCCAATTTTGAAAGGGCTTTTTGTTTTGGTTTTGTAAAATTCTTATTAACAGACATGGTCAGGCACATGGATGCATATAGATCATTCAGGGACAGTTAAATAATGATTAGAAATAAACAGGGGTAACCTGTCAGTAGTGGCCCATCCTAACACCTTAAAGTATTTCTTTAATTTGTATGTATGTATGTATGTATGTATGTATGTATGTATGTATGTATTTGGTCCAGCACACATTTTCTTTTTTTTTTTTTGGTGGAACCGGGGATTGAACTCAGGACCTTGCACTTGCTAGGCAGGCACTTGTGCCCCTGAGCTATCTCCCCATGTATGTATGTATTTGGTACAGGGTCTCACTATGCAGTTCAGACTACACCTGGTTGTGGGGCTAAATAGGCAAGTGGTGCTGGTAATTGAACTCTGGTCCTCGTGCTTTGACCACCAAGCTATCTTCCCAGTCCCTATCTTAAAAATGAATCCTCCACACACAACAAAATTAACACCACCTAGTTAAGGGTGTTTTTTATTTGTTTTATTTTATTTTATTTTATTTTTGGTACCAGGAACCAAACTCAGGACCTTGCACTTGCCAGGTAGGTGCTGTACCACTGAGCTATATCTGTAGCTCCCACTTAAGTTTTTGTTGTGCATATAAGCACATCAACAAAGGAAAAAGGAGGTAGAGGTAGAGATTTCATGTGTGTGTGTGCACAAAGAAAAGGGTTGGAATAGCAGCTATAAGTAGCAAGGCTAAATGAAAAACAGGAGAAGGACAATGTGTCCAGTGCAGCCACTGGTTACTGTGCTGGAAAGGAAGTTCTCAGCTTTACACAGCATGCACTCAGGTATTTAACTTGGGATGAGGTATTTCAAGGAGCAGTGAGTCTAACAATGTACTTCACGCATACAGTTCTTTTCATTAGAAACACAGAGGAGAAACCTAACACTGAAGATCTAAACAATGAAAATCACCTGCAACTCCCTACTAAGTGCTACGTGTATAGAAATTATCACTAAATTTAAATTATTTAAGTTTGCATGTACCCAGAATTCACTATACTTCATACGAAATTTTCAGTGTTATCTCTAATGACACCAAAGTGACAATGAAATATAGTGAGAGCTGCATTTGTAGAAGTTTGTTAGTAAGTCTGTATTAGTATATTAATAGTTACGAGGTGTGTCTAGGTGTCCCTGCAAAGCCTCTTGCGGGCATGGGGCGGATTTCTACAATTTGTGATGAACTCATGATCCAATGTTGGGATAATAGCTGTGGTGCCTCCCCTGGCCTGGGGCTGATAGCCTGGATGCAAATGCAGAAGGGAGGAAGGCTTGCTCTGCTGCCCTAGCTGCTGTTCCTCCCTTTTCGCTCTTGCTGCTTTGCTGCTTTTTGCCACCATGAACTGTGCTCTCTGCCATGCATTGCTCTGCCTTGGAACTAGCTCAGTATGCAATGAAACCTCCTCATACTGTGAGTTCAATAAGCCTTCCTTAACGTTGGGTATCCAACAATGAGAGAAAAGTAACCAAGATATGAATGCCTATTCTAGCCCAGTTTTCTCATCAGAACTATACTACATCTCTTAGGATCTTTCAGTTGCAGCTCTTTCTCCAACAGTGAGACAGAAAAATGTCAATGTTCAAACAGGGCCACTGTCATCTCACCTAGAATTGGAGTAAGATGGGTTTTGAGCATAAAATGTCAAAGGTGTTTGCAAACCAGACTTCTCCTTTATCTTGATTCAAGCTATCACTCTGTGTGAGATGTCTTCTTCTTACACCTCCAGGAACTGAATCTATTTATTCTGACTCAAATTTCATCTCCTCTGATAAAAAGACAGCATGAACAAATTTATCTCTTTCCTGCTTAAGATCCTAGGAGCTACTTTCCTCATACCTTCAGGGGTGAGAAATATTTTTTTCCTTCAGTGAGCACTTCTGCCACTGGCCTGACAAAAGGACCAGACATACCAACAGATGTAACTCTGATTTTTAGCATCTTAGCAGACTGGGAGAGAGGGAGAGAGAAAGACACAGAGAAGGAAGGGGAGAAAGAGAGGCAGATGGGGAGTGAGAATTCCTATTCATACTTTCATACTTCATCACTGCTGAAAGTTGAATCTTCTTATAAAAATCTAGCCAACCCTGCTGAGGCAGAGCGCAGTGGCCTGGGCTCGATCCCAGGCATGCACTGCCAGTCCTGCCTGTGGGGCGCACTGAGATGGCAATGGAGACTGGGCATGGTGGCTCATGCCTATAATCCCAGCACCTGGGAGGCTGAAAACAGGAGAATCACTATGAGTCTGGTCTACATAGTGTGACCCTGTAGACCCTGTCCTAAATTCAGAAAAAAGAAAAACATCTAGTCAACAAAATTTATTCTTGAGATTTTTGTGAACAGGTTAAAACCTATTCTTCAACTGTATTCTTGATTTTATTAAATAAATGTATGTTGTATTATATGGCTGTGAATACATAAAGACTTGAGGAGTGGTTGTATTTGACTATGAGCTTGAGGGAAGATTGTGACCAGAACAAAGGAAGATATAAAAAATAATCCCTCCTCCAAACTTCTATAGCTTTAGGCCAAAACCTCTACTAGCCTGGCATTCACAGACACAATAACAGCACCTAAGCTCTGAGGCTTATGGAAGTACATAGCTTACTAATTATCATGGAAAACATACATATTTATTTCAAAGTAGGAAAGTCAGGTGTGTCTGTCAGAACTGAACAGGAACTGACCTCTGTATTTTAAGATTCCCTCTCTCTTGCTCGCTCACTCACTCTCTACTAAATTTAACAGAAACACTAAGGCAGAGACAGTTCTTAAGAGTTCATTTGCAATACATGAATAAATACAAAGGTCTCTATATTAAATATTGCCAGGCATGGTGGCATAGACCTGTAATCCCACAACTCTGGGGACTTGACATGAACAGATCGATAGTTAGAGCCTAAACTGTACGGTTTAGTGACTGGCAAGTCCTTTTCTCTAAATAAGAGAGGCAGCGCAGTAGTAAAGTGCTGGGGTCACTGTCCAGTGCTGAAAAATAATTAAACATGATCTATGAACATTACAACTCGATTGTTATCTTGAATAAAATAAGCAAAATAATTGAGGCAAAGTAGTATTCCAACTATTTCAATAAATAAGTTTTTCCAACCACCACATCCCTGGATGGAGTTGGAGCATGCATAGGCATCTCTGAATCCCAGCAGATTAGTATATATGCTGAAAATAACAAAGGTTCCAAACTATTTAGGTGCTCTCTGTGAATGATGATAGAAAATACTTAGTTTTTTTTTCTAGAAAAGAAATGTATTCCTAGCACAGAGCCACCAATATTAGTAGAGAAAGTTATTTGAACACCGAACAGGTAAACTGGCAAGCAAAGAACAGAGTCTCCTCTTGGCACAAGGGTAGAATGACCTTGCTCATCCAAACACTACTGAACATAAAAATTCTACACTCCCTCCATGACAAGCCACACTGTTCAGACTTCCAACACAACATTAATAGCAAATAATAACTAGCGTGCAAATTCTGTCAGGAATAATAGTGTGTCTTGCAGACTCTTCCTAAAAAAAGGAAAACAGACTAATCTGACAAAATTATCAACCATTTAGGTGCCACAACAGTCAAAAGTATCAATCTTTTCCTGTCTTAAACCTTTCTCATAACTTCACACACTGCCATAGATGTCAAGAATTACTGAAGAAGAGATGCTCTATTTTTCTGGTTTTAGCTTACAATTGATTGCCTGTTTACGTTAACTGCTTTCTGATGCTTAACCATTTCTTGAGGTGGTGAAATTGTCTTTAATTCTATTCCCCCTTACCTACATTTAGGATGAAATAGGAGTGTATACTTCTACTAGAGCAGATGGAAGGAATGAAAGAATCTGTTTATGATGAACAGATATCAATTGCCAAAGTGCTGGTTGTTCCGATTCTGTTGCTGTTGTTTCTAACTTTCACTGTGAATTTTAATGAAAGGTGGACAAGTGATTGAATCTACTCATAAAACTGCAGAAGAAAAAGGTAAGACTTCCTTTCTGAATTATTTGTATGTGTGGCTATGCTGTCTTGTCTTAAAAGGAGCTAGGCATCATGAAACTATTTTCAAACAAATGCCTTTAATGTGCAGTACTGCTAAGCTGATCACTGTGCCTCGGTCTTTCCACAGACCTTCCTGTGACTATCAACAACAGCTGCCAAGGACCAGTTAATTTGAAAATGTTCTCTCCTGTCATTCCCAGACCACACACAGTACTGAAGAACCCCAGGAGAGACCAGGATTTCTCAAACTGACAGCTCATCATATTCTGTCTTCTCACGCACAGATGTAATGTCTCCCTTTTATTGAAAACAAAAGGCGTTACCACCCATGGAAATTTTAGTCTTGAAACATTTTTCTTCCAGAGAAATAGGGGAGGAGAGCCCATTGAACACTCAAGTCAGTAAAAGAATGAACAATTCCTCCCCCAGGTTAGTGGTGCCACACACTGACACAGATTCTTTCATCTGCGTATCTCAAGGACATATTCCCGTATGAGAATCTGAGAATGAAAGTGTCATGAGGCTAACAGATGGGCTTCCCCCACCTAGACCATGGATGTGGAGCTTTTAGGCAATTTGCATACTAGCTGTCAGTGTGATAGGTGTATGTCTAGAACATGAGATGGGCCGTGAGAAGGCTTATCTAGGATGGAGCTTCATGACCGATTCCTTGGTGCACTTGCTTGATCATGCTCATAGGTCGCACTCATTAGGAAGCCACCAGTTACGGGTCAGTATGTCATATTTTTCTGAGTTACAGGCTGTAGCACTTCTATGTCATTAGAATTAGAATTATTTTACCCTACTAAAGGAATGATGCTTAAGTTTTACACTGTTTTATAATGAATCCTATCTAAAGAATATACCTTCATCTTCCATCACATGCGAAATTGAAAATTCTGGCTCTTTTCTCTATGATCAGTGATTTCAATGTGCAGTGGTGAGAGTTTTCCAGCTCAAGCACAGTCTCACTGTCTGCAATAAGCAAATGGTGGCTGCCAGATCCAGTGTGGATGTTGTCACTGCTCATCACATCCTAGGGGATTTCAACATCCTTCAGTTCCTTAATCCACTTATGGCTGTACATTGCATGCAGAAAGAAACCAAAGGAAGGTCACTAATCAATTACTTGGAAGGCATCACACTCTGCCTCCCACATCTGTGCCCTAGCAGCTTGCTCTTTTGATCTTGACCATGTAAATGACCAGCCTCTTTCATAGCCATGCACATGGGTAACTGCAAATGAGTCACAATTTCTCTATTTTATGTTCTGCCACGTTAGCTTCTGGCCACAGATGTTCTATAACCAAGAAACACACAAGCAGAACTAAGCAGAGGCTTGATGTAGCCCTCTGACAATGGGACTTATTCTCTTAAAATGCTCCTTCCAGGAGACCAGCCACTATTTTTAAGGAATGGATCTCAACAGCATAATTTCCAGATGTTGGTTTGTCCAGACAAGCTTTGAGGACAGTCAAGGTAATCAGTGTAAAGAGAAAAAGGTCACACAGATGACAGTGGAGGGGACACTGACCTGCTCTCAGCTACTGGGAGCAGAAGAAGCGACTCTAGTTAGTACCACATGGAGCAGAGGTCTCCTAAGATAATGCAAAATCTTAATACAACAACTGATCTTTAATTTTTAGCCATTTTGTCATCTGTTTCTGCTTGATAAAGAATCATGTAAAATCTGACTTTTCCTAAGCTACTGAGGGGCAAACATATTACTGTATGGCACTTGATCAACTGAAGTCTGTTTTCTCTAAGTATGAACAAGTTTAACTAGATAGTCTCCAAGATTCCTTCCAGCTGGGGACCTAACTACAACAGCAAGCTAATTATACAACATGGCACCCTGAAAGGAAAGGGATTTCAAGTTCACAGTCACAATCTAATGTAAACCCACCGACAACAAAGCATTCTTTGTGATAAAGTTTCTAGCTCAGCTTCATCATAGCTGAGCAGTTTGATGTACACTCCTGCATTGTGTATATTCTGAAGGGCAAAAAAAATTGCTTGGCATAGTGATTACAAAATATAATGGCGTGGAAATTTTTCAAAAGAACTGGGGTTTCTTTTGCACTGTAAGCTCATTTCACAATTTAGAAAGAAAAGTTTAAAAATGCAGTATGCACTATAACATGCGTTACAGAATCAAATGCACTATAGAATCAGAGATCTGTATCTATACATATGAATCCCTTAAGATTGCAGGGTAATTAATTACCTTTATCAAATTTTTATGTGGAATAGTTAAGTTTATAAAGGAATGTAGCATTTTTTTAGTGACCTGGGAAGAATTTTTCCCACATCATCACTTTTATTTTGCTTATGATGTGTAATACACTAAGCAAGCATTTTACAGTGAGAAACCTGAGGGATGCAGATTAAATTCTAAGCTTGGGTAAGGGAGGGGTGCTCTGCAGTTTAGACAGCTGGCTCCAGCTTCTGCATTCTGACCCATAAACACAGTTTTAACTCAGATTTGAAGTTAACCTGGCATCTTCTTGATACTGACTGGAACCAAGTTCTTACCAACTGAACTATTTAATATGACATTTGCAGCAAGGGCAAAGGATTATGCAAGAAAATGTTCAGTGGAGTGAAGGTAATGTCAAATAGAAATCAACCAGCTTAAGTCAAAAGAAATTTGTCACTCTGATACAGACTACACTGGAAATACTTTATTTCCTTGATTTTCAAAGTTACCTAGCAGAAATATTTTCTTCTAAATTATGCAATGTGTCTTAACTACATTAATATATACTCATTAACTCCACTTGTATTAATAATATAAATATTTGATTATTTCCCAAATTAGAATATATATGCAAAAATTCTAAGAGCACACTATTTTTATAAGATTCAGATAAGCCTTGAAGATAGTGATTTACATGTGGTATACGGAAGAGTGTGATATGAGGCAAAACTGAAACACATCAAAACAAAATTGCAAACTATAAAAGCATACATATATGCGTATGTTTTAAACACACTTAAAGAACTGGTTAGGGTTAGGGGTACTTACAATCATTTGTTTTTCTTTCTTTTTTTTATGTATTTGGTACAGGGTCTCACTATGCAGCTCAGACTACTACAGGGTAAGTGTTGGTTGCAGGCACAAAGCCTGGTGTTGGTTGTGGGCTCCAGGAACCCAAGTGCAGGGCCAGTGCACTATGTGGTACTTTGGCTGGAAGCCGGGCCTCTGTGCTTGCCTAAGCGGGCACTCAGTCTGATGAGCTATCTCACTGGTCCACAATAATTTCTACTATCAAGCCCACTCATGGGTCATGATATGTGCATTGTAAATAGTTCCTAAAATCTTGAATGCTAAGGAAAATAACAGGACTTAACAAACCATGCCCAGGGACTAGAATAACCCAGGGACCAGACTTCCTTTCAGTAGGAGATAGAAAGATGCTTGGGTTGCCCTTGCCCTTTTGGGAGCTGCAGTGATTAGCATGAATGCATCACTCTTTGATGATTTTAAAATTTGGAATCACAGTTTTTAGTACAGATTTCATTTTTAATAATCACCTTAAAAAAAGCAGTAAACGTATCAGCCCACTATATAATTTGTTTCTTTCACAGGGATGGCACTCCTACTGTTTAAAACTAATTGCTTTTTTATATTATCTTAAGGTCATCCTCAACAAAATGAATTTGGAGATAGTATTACTGTGAGCCACAATTCTTTTTAACACATCAAGAGCAGATCCTAGTGCTTAATTAATTAATTAATTAATTATTGCCTTCTTCAGGACTGACCAAAGACACCTACTTTAATTTGCCTCTAAGCATACATCACATTGACTGATAGTATTACTTGAAGGTTTGTTAAGCAGTCTGGGTGTTTATTTCATCTCTATAAGACAGTATAGAAGTTACATTCATTTTTTAATCAACAATTAGGATATGCAGCAGGAAACAATCATGCCTGGCTTTGATTGTAAATTTTGTAGGAATATTTAAGTTCTTTTGTAATTTATTCAACCCAACACAACTCTTTTAAATCAGCAAACAAGATGAAAAGCTATGCAACACAGTTACTTTTTTCCCAGTAGGGGTGAGTCATAAAGCTGAATAAACAAGATATATTTTCCAAATCGATTTCCAGGATGCTAAGAACACCTTGGAATAATAGCAAATACACTTGAAGTGGATGAATTTTCTCTACTTCTGTTATCAACAAAAGAAGCAGACAACAGAACAATAGCCATCCAACTTACAACTGGGGTAAGCAAGGGGCTTCTGAGGTGTTTCTAGACCTCATTCCCATTATCTTCTTCTCATTTTAACACACATAATAACCAGGCATGTGGTAAACGATTCACAAACATCAGTGATATTCACTTTTAGAATAAGGACCCCAAATCGGTGTGGCAACACACAGCTCTAATCCCAGCACTCTGGGAGGCTGAAGCAGGAGAATCTCAAACTCAAACCCAGCCTGAAATGAGAAGGATGGTGGCTGTCAGTTCAAAGGTCCCAGGTTCAGTACCCAGTACATTAAAAAAAAAAAAGAAGCAAACTTGATCCTTGATTTGCTGTCAAAAATTTTCAAAGTAGATTAAGAGTGTGTTTGGATTCAGAAGTAGTGAAACAAAACAATTATTTTCCTCCGGGACTGGGGTTTGAACTCATGACCTTTCACTTGCCAGGCAGGCACTTGTGCCATGGAGCTATCTTCCCAGCACCACATTTTTTTTCTTAGAAGCATAAAAAATGACGAATTATTGAGTATGACAAAGAAATTTTTCCATGAATTTCATTTTTTAACCTGGCCCTAAGTTCTATGACAAGTGTGGAATTTACCATCCGAAAGCAACAGTGTGCTTTAGCTATCTGCACCGTCTGCCTCTTAGAGAAGGGCTTGACCATATTCAACTCTCCGAGTGCCTATAGACTTATAAACATGTACCCATGAGCAGCAACTAACCTTCATGTTAATTTCTAATGTCTTTTCAGATGTATTTTTGAAAGTGTAGAAAAACTTGGCTTTGGGCCCTAGAATACAATGCAAGAACATACGCTGGAAATGCAAAATGCCTAAATCAAATCATTTACTTATTGTGTCCTTTTTTGTTTTTGAGACAGGCTCTCATTGTATAGATGAGGCTGGCCTTGAGCTCACCAGGTAGCCCAAGCTGCTGTAGAAGTCCACATGATCCTCCTGCCTCAGTCTGCGGAGCACTGGGAGTACAAGCATGTGCCACTACACCTAGTCGCTGTGGCTTTTAACTATAGGTAAATGTTTTCTTCCATTTCTAGTTTATCATACATGAAAATCAAAGAGGGCAAAGACATCATCTATTTAACTTCCACAGTTAAATACTTACTAGGACTATTTTATTTGATGATTTTCTGTTACATTTCTGTCTATGTCTTCTGGTGCGTGTTCATTACACTAGAGGGTCTGGACGGGAAGAGGAAACTCACGGGCTTAGTCTTCAGGAACCCAGCCACTTTTGAAACAGGTCTTTTTGGGACTAAATACTCTCACCTCTTTTTTAGTGAAACAAATCAAGGTTGGCTACTCTAAGTTGACCTGCCTAGCCACCATCACTATGCTCCCCAAAACAGGGGCCGAGAGAACTGAAGGGACAAGGAATGTCCAGCACTACCCATGGTGGGTTTTTTAACAAATTCCCTCATTAAAACAAAACTAAAACTAAAGCAAAGCAAAACCTTAGCTGTTCATAATATGGTGTTACAGTTCAGTGTCAACTCCACAAAAAAATAGTCTGTGCACTCCCTCCTAAAGCGTGCTATTGATTTCTGTATAGAAGTGGAATCTCACAGAGAGCATTTAAACAAAAGGATATATGTGTGATAAAAGTGTCCAAACCAGCAAAAAGAAAGAACTAGAAAATAAATTATAGAATCATAGCATTTCTGCATTATAAAACAAATACTGCAATTAAAACATTTCAGCAGTCACTTCATTTTACAAATTGTGAAAAGAAAAGTAAACCATTGCCCCACCACAGAGAGAGCTGCAGCACTGAACTGGCATCCTCAGCATGGCCCACCGATAGATGCCACCTGCAAACTGGCCAGAGCACAACAAGGTCAATTAGAAAACAGACAGCAAGAGTTTAAAAATGTAATGCTGCACCAACATTGCCGCATACTCCAAGCACCTGATTGAATATGAATGTGCAATGGGTGGGAAATGAATATACACTAAAAGTTTGTTTTGGTTATCTTGAGAGATACTGCTAGAAATCCATCACCGGGGCTCCTAGCTCCTCAGTCTCCACAAGGCACCTTTAGGTTGTTGACTGAAGCAATCTATGTAGATGCCACACAATAAATTGAGAAGAACACTGATATCAATCAGACTCAGGTTTGTACCAATAGAAAATAACATGCGACCGTTCAGATTGCTACTACCCGAAATTTTCACATAAGAGAAGAGAATCACTGAGAAGGTTGAGAACTACACAGCACTCTCTGTTTTCAGGATAGATTTGTGTACTTGCAAAGTAATTGTTGCATTATTTTTTATTATCTGAGTTTATAATATAGCATGAGGAAGGTGTCTTCTTTAATAAACAGAAAATTCTGTGCTCACGTCTGTGCACACATTTCAACAATGATAGAGAGGAAAGAAATAAGAGAAATCATGTGTCGATTTTAATTACAGTTTATCATTTCATCTACTTCCCTATACTCCTTCCAGAGCTCGAGTGGCCATTGGGCTGCCCTGGCTGTTGAACTGCTCTGCACCCCTAGAACATCCTGCTTTTTCACATTTAATCTTCATTTTTATCCCTACAAAGAGTGGTGCCACAAGTCTAAGTGCCTTTAGTCTAGGGGTTAGTGTAGCTTTTCCAAGCTCATTTTCCTAGGGTTATGGGAACAAGGTAAAGATGGCTACTCTGGTGCTTCCTATAATTTTCTCAGATCCACATGTGATTTAGACACTAAGCGTGAAAAGACTATTTCATATATTTTACTCTCCACAAGTGTCTTAAACGTGACCAAGAAATAATCTGTCACATGCATCTCTCTCTCTCTCTCTTTCTCTCTCTCTCTCTCTCTCTCTCTCTCTCTCTCTCTCTCTCATATTTAATATAAAGTCTCACTATACAACTTGGACTCACAGTGATCCTCCTGATTTGAGCCTCCCCAGTGCTGGGATTACAGGCATGTACCACCACACCAAGTCTTGTTGGCCAGTACAGTGTCCTAGGAATTGAGCCTTGGTCCCTGCGCTTGCCTAGGCATGCACTTAGACTGTAAAACTAGCTCTGCAGCCCTGTCACATGCATTTCTTTCCTTAGGGCCACTGCCTGAACCAAACATTTCAACTTGTATGTCTGATTTATTTGACTTAATACTATGAACTTAAGCTGTATTACTTTTCTTACAAATGACTCAAGTTTGTCTTTACACACACACACACACACACACACACACACACACACATATATATATATATATACATATACATATACATATATATTTTATTATATATACATATATATATATAATATTTATATAACTTCCAAGATTCAGCTACTATGAATTGTGCTACTATCAAGATGAGAATGCACTTTTCTCTGTAATATGATGTTTTTTAACTCATTGGTGAAGATACCTAGCAGTGAAATACCTGGGTAAAATGGAATTTCTAGTTTGGGGTTTTTTTTTTGAGAAGTCTCCATACTGATTGTCATAGAGATTTTATTAGCTTATATTAGTATTCCTTTTACCCTGCACCTTTGCCAGCATTTGTTATTATTTGATTTCTTGATAATAATCATTCTTTTTTTTTTTTTTAATGGCCAGCTCAGCCTGCCCTAGGGGTGGGGCTGGTGCAGCATGTGGTGCCGGGGATTGAACTGTGGTCCCTACAGTTGCCTAAGCTTGCCTAAGCAAGCGCTTTAGACCACTGAGCCATCTCACCAGCCCTAATAACCATTCTTTTTGGATTAAGATGGAATGTTACTGTTTTGATTTGCATTTTTTAATGAACAGTGATGTTCAGCATTTCTTCATGTATTTATTGTCTATGTGTACTACTGTAAGAGGGTCTATTAATTTCACTTGCCCATTTTTTATGGGACATTTTATTAAGGGGATCTAATTATTATTATTATTATTATTATTATTATTATTATTATTATTATTATTATTTTATTTTTAGTTCTTTCATGAATTCTGTCTGAGGAATCTTTAATCATATTTTTTCTATTCTGTTGATTGTTCCATTCTGTTGGCTGAAGCTTTTGCTGTGCAAAAGCTTTTTAATTTAATATGATCCCATTTGTTGGTTCTTAGATTTCCTGTGCAACTGGGGTTTTATTCCAAAAGTCATTTCCTATGTCTATGATTTTAAAAGTTGTCCCCATCTTGTCTTCCAGTAGCTTAACTGTTTTTGGTTTAACATTTAATTCTGTGACTCATTTTGGTTTAGTATATGGTGAGAGATGTGGGTCCAGATTCAGTCTTCAGCAAATAGGTACCCAGTTTTGTGAATTCCACTTTATTTGAGTCCATCCTTTCTGCAGTATGTTTTTGGCACCTTTGTTGTAGATCAAATAGCTGAATGTACTTAGAGTTGTTTCTACATCCTCTGTTCTATTCCATTGATCCTCATATCTGTTTCTGTCAGAATCATGTTATTTTATTTATTTATTTTTTGCTTGTTTGTTTTCTTTTTTTAAAAGTCACAGTAGCTTTGTGATGTAGCTTCAACTCCAATTTCATGACACTTCCTAATTTGCTCTTTCAATCTAGGATTGCTTTGCTATTCTGGGATTTTTCGGGATCCATATGAATTTTAGGATTGCTTTTGCCAGCTCTGTTCAGAATGCTGTTTGAAGTTTGATTTGGGATTGCTTTCAAATATGTATATCACTTTTGGAAGTATAGCCGTTTTGTCTACAGTAGTTCTGCTTTATCGATGAAAAGGAAATATCTTCCCATTTGCTGTTGTCCACTTTAACTTCCTTTTTTAGAATTCTTTCACTTCTTTTTTCATATATTTTTATTTTAAATAGAAAAAATGAATTTAAAAAACATTAAAAATGATACAAAATTTCTCCAAACAAGATGATAGAAAATTAAGAATAGTTGCTTTATTGCATTGTTATATTTGAAATTAGTTGTTCAGATTGCCCGATATATGCATGCAAAATTCGTAAAACAAAAATTAAAAACAAGACAAAAAAAAGCATTAACTGTTCCATTCAATAGATCAGTAGAAATCAGCAGTACAATTGTCCAAGGTACCATGTATATATAGCCACAAACATACTAATTTCCCTTCTTTCTTTCTGTTCTCTCATCCCAGTTGCCCCTGCCCTTTCAGCAGTTTCTTTCCCTTTCACATTATTTATTATACCTTTGTGTTTTATTTACTCTTTCAGGTTCTTACATTAGAGACACAATACAATATTTACACATGTGAGTCTGACTTATTTCACTTATGAGTATGATCTCTAGTTGCATCCATTTCCTATTCGACACAAATATTCCCATCCTGAGTATCTCCAGAAGAACTGAGCAAATCATAATACAGCAATATATGTGCACCCATGTTTATAGCAGTGCAGTTTCTCATAGCTAAATCTTGGATACAATGCAGGTTCCATCAACTGGGAGATAGATAAAAAATGTGGTTTTTAATACAATGCAGTCTTTCACTTCTTTACTTAAATTAATTCCTATTTTACTTTTCTTGATAACATTGTGAATCATATTGCTTTTTAATTTTTTTTCTCAGAGAGTTCATTATTGACATATATAAGAATGGCATTGATTTTTGTGTGTTGATTTTGTGCTCTGCTAGATTGATGAATTTGGTTATACTTCTAAGAGCCTTTTGGTGGAAGTTTTTGAGTCTTGTCTGTACAGGATCATGTCACAGATAGTGATAATATGACTTATTTTCCTATACACATTATTTTTATTCTCTTGACTTGTCTCTTTGCTCTGCCTAATATTTTGAGCATAATATTGAACAGAAATGGTGATAATGGACATTTTTGTCTTATTACTGATTTAAAAGCAAAAATTCACTTATTTTATTTAATATAATGTTGGCAGTCAGTTTCCCATA
>PVKN010017433.1:0-17337 GCA_004027915.1 Capromys pilorides | reverse complement strand
GAATACTCATACTAAAGCAGCATATTTATTAGTAATCCCATACACAAGATCTGCTAAAAGATGCAGGGCAATATTCTACTTTTCAAAACAACTGTTTGTAAAGTTTATAGTCAGCCTACTCTAAGGTTTATCTGACAAGACCCATTGTTGTAATGAAAATATTTTATAATAATGTTTTAAAATCTTCACTGGCCAAATGATAATCACTAGCTTATGTATGGCTAATGGATAGATAAAATATGAGTATTTAGACTGAAAACTTGAATTTCAAATTCTACAAATGTTTCTCCTTTAAAAATCAAATAAGCCACTAAACGAGAAATTATACATAGAGTATGTATCTTACAATATTTAGAAAAATTAAATGGT
The DNA here is from genome assembly GCA_004027915.1 of Capromys pilorides. NCBI lineage: Eukaryota > Metazoa > Chordata > Mammalia > Rodentia > Capromyidae > Capromys > Capromys pilorides. The sequence goes on along the minus strand of PVKN010017433.1, from coordinate 16,968 downwards.
GTATGAAAACTGTAATTTGATGACTGTCTTAGTTACTTTTCTCTTGTTGAGAGGACACAACACCTGACACTCAAAATTAAAGGAGGAAAGATTTATTTACCTCCCAATATGTGACATTTCAGTCCATAGGGACAATAACTCATGGTAGTGAAAGACAGCAAAAGCAGCAAGAGGAAAAAGAGGGGAGAATTCTACCCATTAACTACCAGTTTTAAAAATCTGACGGAAATTCTTAGGACTATTACCTTATCTGTCTTGTATATATAAATATTTGGTTTTGCCCCCACCTTACTGACTTACTGACTATTTCTATGTTGATATCTATGAACTAAGCAATTATACTAAGGATAGCAATGTGTAATACTAAAACCATGCTTGAAACACCTGCCATCTTTGCCTGCTAAATGCATACCATTTTTAATGTCATGTTAATTAATATTATATTCTCTTCAAAGTAATTTTTTAAAAAAGATAATAAAAGAAAATGAGAGTCATGAACAAAAATTTTAGATTTCTGGAAAGCAAGTGGTAATATTCAATCATATGTCCCATCTTGCATAATTTTGCTAGACTGAGCAACAGATTTGAGAATAAAAATAGATAATATGTCAACCACTGTTAATCAACTATTCTTGTTTTGAAAATCTGAAACATATGTATTGTTATATGTTACCCTGTTTCTGTCTTTGCTTTTGTTGTTTTTTGCTCTTGCATTTATTCATATATTAAAAAAGAGGGAGAGCAAGTCTCTTTATCTCCATTATATCGTAAGCAGGCTTCCTGCTCTAGGCTGGTGTAGCACTCACTCCATCTCTGGGCACTTCTCTTGTACAGGCTCAGGATGTTTAAAAAGAAGGGACCCTGACTGCCTACTGAATCACTTAATTAAGCTTCTTAAGTTGACATAATTCAGCCATTACAAAATCCTAGGCCATCAACAGTCACCCTAGGGCATGTCCTGTACACCCTAGGATGTAAAACTGCTGAGTCAGTTAAGCTTCTAAAGTTCTCAAGTTGGCACAATGTATCTACCACTACAATGACTCTGCTTTTGCTTGCAAAACTCTTACATGTATTACTGTAATATATAACAAAACATAATGCATTGTTCTGTACTATAGAAAACAGTTAACAAGCATACTATGATAAAATGTTGCTCCCATTCATGGTCTTGCATTTTAAGTCTGAATGTGGATCCTAACTTTGAGGGTGGTTTATTTGAGCAGCTAGCCTTGGTGGTGAGCCCAAGAAATTATTAAGTCAGTAGGTCATTAAATGAGGAATATTTATATTTAATTTTAGTTAAAAGTACTGATTAGCTTCCACATTGAACAGCATAGTCCTGGGTTTGTTTGCTGAAGGAGTAATTGTCTTTTTGCCCAATCTCTCATCATAGAATTATGACACAATTACTTTTGTTTACTTTCAAAAACACATTTTGAAATAGTAGAAAAATTTTAATTTTATTTTTCTTCTGGTACTGGGGATGGAATTGGGGACCTTGCCCTTGCAGGCAGGTGATAATGTCACTGAGCTATCTCTCTGGGCCAAAAAGGTTAATTTTTAAAAGGAAACATTTTCATAAGGTGTGGATCATGTTTGGTTTTGTCTAAAAAAATACTATTAGTCTTGGAACACATTTGAACATATGATATACAGATGCGTGCACACACGCACACAAACACACACGTGACCCAAGTTTCTGTGGGTCAAGTCTTCGTATTTATTTCATACACAGCTTATTTAGTTACAATGGTATAGTTTTCTTCAGAAATTGAAATTGAAATCAGAAGTTGAAACAATGACTCAAAAGTCACACTGCTAGTACATTTAAGAATCACTGGGTCTAATCTGGCACTTTATCTTCAGAATCTGTATTCCTTAAACAAACAAACAAACAAAAAAACAAAACAAACAAAGAAACCTTCTGGGTGTTACCGAAATGAATAGGAGAAATAGGGTAGTGCACTCATAAAATCTATATAGGCTCAATTCATTTAACTTCTAGCTAAATAAGCAGTGTAATTTACCCATCTTTGCTCATTGTACAAAACTGAATTTCAGTTATTTTTGTACTGCATGAAATATAACAGAATTTGCACTGCCTCAGAATGTTGTCTTCATATTTTATTCTATAATGTCTCTGTACACCACTGTTTTTAATGTTTCTTAGTTACATGGTATTGTTACCATAACTAAATAATGCAACCATGAATAGGAAAATTAAGAAACCTCATCTCTTGAAGCTTATATCAACTATGATGGAAAATTTAGTGAATGTTTAAATTAAATTATTATAGTAAAAGATGCATTGCTATTAATATGTCTAAAAACATTCCCTTTTATTTTGATTATACTGGTTTCATCATTCTTGTCACTTTCTAAAGTAGTTTTTTGTAAATGTCTTTAGTTGTCTACCCCGGCTGCCTTACTATCCTGAATTGACTCAAAACATCCACTTTCAATGGTCACTTTTTCTTTAAGGAAGATGTTACAAAGGGCCAGCTCTGGTGAACAGGTTGGATGAAGACGCACTGCGCTGGCTGCTTGAGCCTGCCCTTGTGCTGGATGGCGCTCGGCAGCAAAGTTCACTATCTGATCACATCTCATGGCAACATTCACAAGACGGGACTATCAGAACTGCTTCATAAAGCGGCAAGAAAGAATGTTCAATGCGATGGGGAGCATTTTTCAAAGAATTCATGGAAATATGTCTTTTATTGTAATAATTATTTCTTAAAAATTTAGGCATAGCTATGTATTTCTCTCATACCTTATAAAGTATGACCTTTTAACATGTTTCTTTTCTTTTTTTTTTTTTTTTTCTTTTCTTTCTTTCTTTTTTTTTCTCACTCCTGAGACAAAATATCTGACACTCAGAGTTCAGGGAGGAAATGTTTATCTAGCTTTTAGTCTGATTCAGTCCATAATGTGTTGGATCCAAGGCAGGGGGCTTTGCAGAGGAGAAAAATGCATGGTGGGAAGGAGGCAGCAAAGAAACAAGTGATCTTAAAAGTGTCCCTCTGCCCCATTATGCTACCCAGGCTGTCCAAGGTGAATAGCACTCGCACCCTTAATCTTTTAGCATTGTACTGTGAATTAACCCTAGCATCACACACTCCAGAGCCAGCTACCTCTGAAAATTCCCCAGCTCTGACTGCGTGCAGCTTTGGGAGGAGGGGCACCTCTAGATGCAAATCATAGCAATTTCATATTTCAGTGGTCCAAACCACTCATTTGATTGTATTATTATTAAAAACCATGTGAGACTTCAAAGTAGACTCATGATCTATTAAATATCTTCTAAAAGTATAAGTAAGATCACTCAGTTCTGTCCTTTGGTATCAGATGACACATTTTAGGTATGCATCCATGACAAAGAAAAGCTTAATTACAGATGAACATGAATGGATGTTTTCCACCAGTAGATCACATCCTTGTCAAAAGGAATTTGAGACACATCAAAGAATAGCAATTAATGCTAAAAGGAAAGTCAACAAAATCAATTTCCTCCTTGCAGTTAATCTCCAAGGAAGACTTCTTCTTTAGCTCACTGTTGATAGATAGGCTCTTTGACTTTGAGAAAATTATGTGGTGATTATTTGGGCTGTTTATGCTAGAAATGCTTCCCTTTGGTTTGACTATACAGTCATCATTCCCCCATTAGGGATTCTGCTTGGATCCTAATTAATCATCACAAGTTCATAGAGATTGCACTTTAAAAATGCTGAATGTAACAGAGAACTTTACAAGCCATTATAGTTTATAAGCTTTGAAACCAGGGTTACAAGAAAGAATAATATTAGGAGTGATTAATTGTACCACAATAGGTACACAAAGAATAATTGTTGTATTTGAATGTGATGCATTTTTCTGATTTCCATCCACCTTTCCTATTTTTAACTAAAAAAAAAAAAGAGAAAAAAAACCTACACCTTAATTTTTTTTAACCTTAATTTTTGGAATCATGTTATTCTATTCATTTCATGGGCCTAATCATTGCACAGGCCTGACCAAACACTGGGTTTTTCCCTTCTGACCACAGTGGAATAAGAACATAGCTCAAGTCAAACAGTCCAGAGAGTTCTCTCAATATTGATTAAGAACCTGAATATTGCCTTGCTTGAAAATTATACTGTACACCAGTAGTCCCACCATTTGGGAGGCTGAGGCAGGGGGATTGGTGTGAGTTCGAGACCAACCTGGGCTACAAAAGTGAGCTCAAGGCCAGCCTGAACTGCATAGCAAGATCCTGTCTCAAAAAGACAAAAAAATCATACTGTATTCTCTTGCATTCTTTTTTATATGTTTTATTTTAAATTAATTTTATCAGTATATTTGCTATATACCTAATGGTTCCATTTATCACAGGGAGTTTGTACCTGTACATAATATATCTTGATTTTTTTTTTCTCTATGCACTCCCCTTCTTTCAACTTTCTTTTTTCTCCTTTTTTACAAAAACTTTGTTTTTGCATTCACCTGTATTCTTAACATGTGCAGCCACCATTTTTTCTCTTTTACTTATAGATATCTGAGTTTGTTTCCTAACTTAAGAAGTCACATGGAATTGCTCAAACTTTCTTCTTTGAAATATATGAACCTGGATCATGGGTCTATGAGACAAGTGATTATGAGTCTATGGGAAAGTATTAGGAAAAATATCCAGTGTGGATTTTAAGGTAAACATAAGACTATACCATGAAGGTGCCAGGATTTATGAAGCAAAGATTATCCCAATACCCAAAGTCAAAAATAGCACAGACACAAAATGGACTTGAAGATCAAATGTAGAAATAGCTCAGGAAAAAGTCATAACTAGACAATGTCATTATGTAATGACTGATTGCACTTTCATAGTTCCAGTATCAGTCATCAGCAGGGTAAATGTTCTGCATACAACTGCCTATGATAGCTCATATTGACATTTTTGAAATACAATTGATCTAAGATCTCAGTGTATGACTTTAATGAGAATTGTATCCGAAGGAGCATTAAACTGCCTTGGAATTCAGCAAATCAGTGCCTCATATGAAGTGAGAAGAGGAGGTTTAGTGAACCATAAAAATCTGTTTCTTTACTCATCAGCTTAATTCCTGTGATTGTGCTACAGGAGTAGGCTCATCATCACTTATTGTCAAGGCTTTTGTGTGTCACTCTTATTTTCTTCTAATTGAATTTGTGCAAAGTGTTATTCCTTAAGATTTCTTGAACTGACCTTGGCGTTTTCTGTAGACTCTATTATACTATAGCCAAAGGTCCTGTACATTACTCTTTAGTCTTTTATGACTGCTGCTTGAGTCGTAACTAAAAGTTAGCTGTTAAAATGTCATCAAAACTTGTCAAACTATTATCCATTATGCTTAGGTCCCAAAATAAATATATTTTGATTTATAATATGTAGGTCATTAAAAAGTAGGAAAGAATGAAAGTAGTTTTCAACAAAAACTCATTTATATTTTGTGGAATGAATACCTTAGCACTTATATTTTATTCAACCTTAATTAAATCATGGATACAGTTTTATGTAGTTCTTAATAAGTCAAAGTTTTTCAATAAACCTTGCCACACTTTAACAACTTTTATAAAGTTCATAGTACTAATTCTTAAATTTGCTGTGGTATGCTCACTGAGATGACTTTGTCTATAATGAATAAGCCTGTGAGTGACCTAATTTTATACTCAAATTCGACTCTGCTCTGGGTAGCAATTAACTTTACTTTTCATGCTAAAATGAAATTTATCTAAGCTCTTCCACCTGATTTGTAAGGCTTCTTGCATCCTGACACAAGGCAAAGGGAGGAGGAAGAAAATTAAAGAATTAGGGAGGTGATGCTGGGGACCACTGGATCCAGTAATTTAGCCAGTGGCATCATCTTGCTCATTCTCCTCATCCCCAACTCTCTGCACACCTTTTCATGCTGGCAATAAACTGATGACAAGATGAAAGCTACATAAGATTTTTATGTTATATAGATGACTATGAAAACTGATTTAAAAGAAAGCAAACCCTAGAACTGTGGCTGGTGAAGACTGTTTTGTAGTAGGTCATTAAAATTGGCAACTAAAGAATGCAAACATGTCTACTAGGGAAAACCATCATGATCTCAATAATGGTGATAATGACCATGAAATGATTCTAGTTACTATGGCAAACACTCTACTACATTTCAGCAGTACATATAAATTTATTTTCCATATGTTCCTATAAAAATATTCCTGGCCAGTGGGCTGCCTTTATCCAATTTTTAATTCAAGGGCCTAAACTTCTTCCCTCTCATGGCTCTGTCATCTACAGTAGTTTAAAAAGCTTTGTGTCCTATAGTCAGTTGGGAATAAACAAAAAAGTATGGATAACGCATATTTCATTTTGGTAACTAACAATTTTTTTCACTTCCAAAAATGAAACACATCACAAAACTGAAACTCCGTTGGCAAGAGCTAATCATATGATCTTAGGTGGATTTAGTGAAGAATGTAAATGTGGCTTCTAGCTAATTGCATACTTGCCTGTTATGGCAGAATCCTATGTGTGGAATAAATAAGGATGTTTGACAGGCAGCTACTGCTCCTGCTGCTCTGTGTTAGATAAGGCTCAGCTATGCTGATTTCTAAGTTCCAAAGGGCTATCTTGGTTAAGCCACAAAAATGAAACCAATACCAACAATCCAGGCAGCCAATTATTTTTTTCTTCAGTGAAGGCAAAATAAAAGAAATTTACAACACTTCAGAAAACAAAAGCTCTTAACCATTTAAAAAATAATTTTAATTCTTATTTTCCTTTTTTAGTGCTTATAATTATATTTTTGCTTTGAAATCATAGGGAAAGACAACCCCAGGCGAGGATAGTGTAAGCAACATCAAAGACTTTTTGTGATTTCTGTCAGATCCTTTTTTGTTTTGTTTTCAATTCCAAAGGAGGGTACAAAAATAATTTATTATTATATAGTTCATGTAAAGTTAGAAAATACTTAGAAAATAAAGATGGACAACTATATCCATGGGAATGTAGCCTGTTTCACAAAAGAATAAATATTATTGATAAAGTTAGAGTTCAAATGCAGCAAATGCTTGATAAAATAATCAGCAAGAGAAAAACACTCAGCTTAACCACAAAATCTTAAATTGTAAGAAAGAAAGGTAAAGTGTGTGAGCTTTGCTCAGGCTAACAGTAATCATACTGGGGGTTCTTATCCAGGGTCTGTTCAGATCTGAACCCAAAGCTGACCATCCTGAAGCTGCCCTCACCATCTGCCTGGGTCTGTAGACATCAGGTTTTCTTCTGCACGTCATCTGGTTAGGTGGTAGGATCATTTAGTATTAGTGGAGAAATAAAACGCCAGTTGAACGATACATGTCGGTTATTTGAAGGTCCATCATTGCAGCGTGGAAATGACTAGCTGCAGTAGAAGTGAATCTGTGGATTCCTTCCAGAGGCCTCTCAGCAGAAAGAAGACAATAACATTCTTTCTTTATTGTTGGGCCAGGTCACCCAGCATGCTTTGTCTTTGACAGCTGAACTGAGGCAAACACATAAATGCAAAGGCATATTTGCAAAAAGATCTCTAAGAATTCCAATTGACAAAGAGCTACTTGTACATTTAGTGTATTCATTTATTCTGTATTGTCTCTTCAAATATTTTGCACTCAAAGTTAGGTAATAATAACAAGTCCTGGCATGCTACTAAATAGTGGGTAACTACAGACAACAATAATGAACTAGATATTTCAAAGAAGGATTTTCAAAGTTTTTATCATTGTGAATTGATATATGTTGAGTAGGTGTGTTTAATCTACTTGAACATTATACAGTATGTCCATGTATTTAAATATTATGCAGTACCACATTATTAGGTACATTTTCTATTTTATGTGTCAGCTACAAGATAATCAAATTTAAGATATTTTAAGATGTTAATCTCAAAAGAATTGCTATTAGCATATATAGTGAAAATGTCTCTCCTGTCAATATGATAATTAATTACTTTTTAATTACTCCATTTTGTTTGTTTCACAGCAGTGCACTATTTACCAGCCTCATAAAACATGAGGCTAAAGGCTACAATAGTATTTTGCTGATGGAAAATACAAAACCAGGTGGCAATTACCACAATGTTGTGTTCACTGTTAAGACGCTGGCAAATCAGATAACAACTCATCAGCAGAAGTGGCACTATGCTAATCCCATCAATTTTCAATTACAAATGAATCTAAACTTTCCAAAGCAATGCAAGCTAAGAATATGTGGAAATATTCAAAGTGTTCTGATCTGTAGTATACAATAGCTTCTTCCTGGTAACATTTCCAGCAAGGTCAATTTTATTTTGGCCACATATTCACAGCAAGTTATTGCAATAATTTAATTTAATTTTATTTTATTTTATTTTCAGAACTGGGCATCGAACTCAGGACTTTGCCCTTGCCAAGCAGGCACATGTGCCCCTGAGCTATCTCCCCAGTCCCTAACAAGGCATTGTAGTAATTTACAAATACTATTGTTGTCTTTAGCCTCACGTTTTATATCTTAGCTATATTTGTAAAAACCCTACAGTTTTCTGAAATTTCTTCTAATCAGTTTTTACAAGTAGATTTTCATAATTACTCTTCTCAGTTGAGACAAAATATCTCCCCATTTGGCACTGATATTTCAAAAAACTTTTTGGTGAGTTCTAGCAGTTACCTATTTAGTGGTGCTAATATTTTCACCAAACCCCTACTAATGTAAATGTGCTACCCTATGACTTGCTATGGGAGAGATGCAATTGGGGCCTTAAACAACTTGGGACTAGTTCATGTCATGCAAGAACTCTTCCTACTAACTCTATATAACAGTATATGACCATGAAACCAGCGATGTTAGAAAGAAATAGGTAAGAAATGTTGCACAGATGATGCATGGCATGTGTAACTCTTGAGAGAAGCCTATATGGGTATCAACAGATGATGAATGAATGAAGAATATGTGACACTGACAGCCATTAGCATACGATTTTGCCATAGAGTAAGACAAGCTTGATTCATTTGTAGGAAAATAGACTCCGTTTGAAGCCATAGGTTAAATGACATTAAGCAGACACACAGCTTAAATATCTCATGGTTTCTTTTACAGGAGAAACCTAAACTATAACTAAAATACAAAACAAAGGATAGAAGATATTGAGGAGGAAGCTAGAGCTATGCCAAACAGTAACTGATGGGGATTTAGGTGAATAAAGGAATCAGAATGTGAGGCATATGATCCAGGCCTGCACCACCTCCATACCCGGAATGTAAAGCTTATGCACTTCAGACAGGTACTAAAAAATAATGAAAACTTTAAAATTCATGACGGAGTAATAACAATTCTGGGAGGCTTCTATATTACAAATTTAAATCTTTAGAAAACGCAGAAAATATCAATAGTAGAAGAATGAATTAGAGAATCTCAAAGAAAAAAAAACCTCATGCAACAAGAACACAGAGAGGGCCAGCAAGATGGCTCAGTGATCTAAAGCGCCTGCTTAGGCAGCCACAGGCACTATGGTTCAATCCCTGACACTGCATGCTGTGTAGCCCCACCCCCAGGGCAAGCTGAGTCAGCCAGAACACAAATAAATAAATAAATGAGGTTTAAATAAAAAAATTAAAAAAAAAAAACAAGAACATAGAGGATACCTCAGAATAACACAGAAAAGCAAGTCAGCAGTGTACAATGGCCAGAGAGAAGCTTTCAAAAGGAGAGAGAAAAGAGATCTGTGAGCTAACAAAACACCCATGGTATCCTAGGCAGCAGAAGGAATGATCTATAAATTTAAAACCTCAGCAAGGAAGAAACAGCTATTTTGCTACGTGCAAGTAAAAGTTATTTAAAATCTTATTTTCCAATACAAAGGATATTAGGTAAATCACAAAGAAAACATGAAGTGTTGACTTTCAATGAAACAAGAAGTTAAATAAGAATAAAAAGTACGTTATGGGCCAGTAAGATAGCTCAGCAGACTAAGTATCTGCTTTGGCAAGTGCAGGGATGAAGGTTTGTTCCCAGGTCCTGCATGCCATGATGGCCCCACCCTTGGAGCACACAGAGCTGGAAAATGAGTCTAGACCTGTGGTGCACATCTATAATCCCAGAACTAGGGAGGCTGAAAACAGTAGAATCACTACGAGTCCAAGTTGCATAGTGAGACCCTGTAGCAAATACATAAAATGGGAAAAAAGAAATAAAAGTATTCATGTGCAGAAAAGGGGAATGGAAAACAGTCATTGGGATGTGAAGAGGTGAATCATGAGGGAGTAATTGGAGCTCTAACCTGTGGGTCACGTTTTCAATAATATTATAAAGGTTCAATTTTACTTGACAGCACTAAAGGCAAATGAGTGTGAAGAACAAGGTTAGACTCCTACACTGAAAGACACTAAGTTGTGTGGAGATGATCTAAGTATACAGGGATTATGTAGAAGAGAAAGAATGCTCTGAAAAGTAAAATGTTATTCCAATAACAGGTGGTAACCAGGTGGATCTTCAGGTTGTAGGAATAAAAAGAAGAGAAAGACATAAAGATTTTTATATGAATGCATGCTGTTAGAACTATTTTGGCCTGCACATGTGCCATGAGAAATGAAAGGAAGGATAACAGCTTGACATTGTGCATCTGGCTACCTTAAACTTTGGGTCGTAGTCCTATTCAACTCTGTACACAGACAGATTAACCTTTTAAGGAGTGTCCGTCTAAAAACTAGCAATACAAGGTAGACCAATCCTAAATGAGCCTCATGTCTCTTATCTGCCTCCAATACTGAAGATGCAAAGGTAAGAGTAAGATGTTTTCCAGATTTTAAGAAAGGAGAACATTGCAGACAGCTCACTGCTCAATGGGACTGCTTTCTTTGGGATTGAACACAGTGCCTTTGCACTGAGCTCAATCTCTGGACCTTTTTACTATTTCATTTTGAGACTAACCCTTTAATAGCAAGGAGATGCTTCCCGATAGAAACCAAGGCTGCTTGCCCTAAGAAGGAGCAGTCCTGCCATCTGATTAACTGAGGTATTGATTTTCCCCTCAAATAATAACGATTTCCCTTCAGAACCAGATATGAAATAATAGTAAGCCAGACAAGTCTGACCAAGACTCCTTGACTATATCCCCTTCTAACTTTTGTTGCTTCCACAGTAATCCTAAAATTCTTATCAGTAACCCTAAAGATGGGGCCTAGGATGCTGGAACATTGCTTTCTGTGAATAGTCACACCAAATAGTAAAATTACTTGCTTCTTGCATCTGTCTGTCTCTTTCTCTGTCTGTCTCTGTCTGTCTGCCTCTCTCTCTCTCTCTCTCTCTCTCTCTCTCTCTCTCTCTCTCTCTCTCTCTCTCTCCAGTATTCAAGGAGATAGATGTCAAAACCTAATCTTTTCTGTCTTCCAGAGCGAAGCTTACATTTCCAGTAAGAATCCTTGGAAGGTGTTCTAGCTGCTAGACTACTTTACCCCTTTCTGTGAAGATGTTGGTAGGAAATCTAATGCTATGCAAATAAGTTAGTAGGGGCAGAAATCCACCTTTCCATTTGAACACTTCACAAATACAGCCATTTGGGTTGTAGGAGAAGGAAAACAACTCCACTGCTGCAGTGCTTCAGGCAAGCCTGGACCACTCTGTGGAGCTATTTCCAGGAACAAAAGGGCCCAGCAAGCTGCAGAATGGCAGGTGCTGAGCTGACATCAAACGCTCCTCAGGCTGGGCCTTTCGGATGTCCACACTCATCTGCTGTAGGAAGGGGCACTGCGGGTATCCTCACTAATGGGTCAGAGCAGCAGAGACTTTCTCCCTTACGGTTATCACTCCTGTGGAAATAGAATCCCTAGCCTTTCGTAGTCGCCAGCTAAGCCTTCTAATGGAGACGAGACAGGAACAGAAATTTTCTGGGTTTTCTAGAAAATTAAAATCTAGTTTTCTAGAAAAAGAAAATATCTGCCAACCTTTTTTCGCTTGTTTCAGTTACCAGTTTAATAGGTAGAATGTTCAAAATTGGCCTAATTCTGTATCAGAGACACTTAGATGTTCTTGATCTGAACAATTTGATATGAATCTGTCATGTAGAATGTTAAGATTAATATCCAGCATTGGCATACTTTCATTTCATTACATTTCTTAGAGACTAGAAATGCAAACCAGAAAAAGAAAAGAAATGTCTCAAAGAAAAAATAATGCATAGAGGAGAAAGGAAAATCCCAAATGATGACCAGTGAGATAGCTCAGCATAATAAGAGACTCCTGAGGCAAATGCAGGGACAGGGGTTTGATACTCTGGTACCACATGCTGTGCCATCCCTGACCCCAGGCTCACTGTACCGGCCAGTGAGGCTGAGTGTGGTGGCATATGCCTATAATCCCAGCTCTGGAGAGGCTGAAACTGTAGAATCACTATGAGTCTCCGCTGCATAGTGAGACTCTGTACCAAATACATACGTTTAAAAAAAATCTGAAACAATACCGTTAAAATCATTTTCCTTCCTATCTTCTCCATAAATAGATAGTCAAGGTATTAGTTTTAATTTTTTTCTTCTAGGGGCTCCTTCCGTGCTCGTTGATATGACTAGCCAGAGCAGAATGTTGCTCTTTTTCTCCCTGGCTGTCTGAAAATCCATTGCCATCAAGAATGACACAGTAGCTATCTGAACCCGTAAGTTCATGAACAACTGACATCTTCAAAAGAAACAGATGGTCACTGATGTTCTTCACCCTGGGAAAGCAACAGTACCTAAGACAGAAATTCGGGAAAAACTCGCCAAAATGTACAAGACCACCCCAGATGTCATTTTTGTGTTTGGATTCAGAACCCATTTTGGAGGTGAAAAGACTACTGGCTTTAGCATGATTTATGATTCCCTAGATTATGTGAAGAAAAATGAGTGCAAACATAGACTTGTAAGACACAGCCTGAATGAGAAGTAAAAGACCTCGAGAAAGCACTGGAAGGAGTGCAAGAGCAGAGTGAAGAAAGTTGGGGGCACTGCAAAGGCCTAGGTTGGTGCTGGCAAACAGTGAGCTGGAGATTGGAGAACAGATGAGGAAGTAGAGCTTCTGCAGTGCCTGTCTGCAGTGACTGCTCCTTTTTTCACGAGAGGATTCAATAAACTGTAAAACCTTGAAAAATTAAAAAAATATATATATTTTTTTCTTCTAATTAGGTGGTGCATCTACTGCAAATGAAGTTTTGTTTGTAAGACTAGAAGTAACATGTCCAGATTACGTTTAATTCTCTTTTAGCAAGATTTAGTGGTACAACCCTATAGTCTTAGCACTGTAGAATGCTGACATAAGGATCATCTTTTAGTCTTTCCTGGGAAACTCAATCAGACCTTGACTCAAAATAAAAAGTTGCGGGGAAAATACAAAGCTCAGTGGCAGTGAATCCCTACGGCTACATCCTTAATACCAGACAAAGAAACACAAAATGTTCAGGGCTTTTTTTCTGCTTTTAAAGGATTTTTTAAAAAACACTTTACCTTTTTTTTTTTATTCTAACCCTAAATACTATAAATTATGCTCATTGTAATGGTTGATAGTTGCATTGACTTGAGGAGCTTAGAAGCCCACATGATTTATCCTAGAATGCAGAGGACCCAGCCTAGTCTGATAGCCTGATTACAACATAAGGGACGAAAAGTGGCTTGCTCTGTCTTTCTGTTCTTGATGCTCTTGTTGTCTTTTGCCACCATGAATGACCACCTCTCAGCCATGACACTCTGCTTTGGAACTGGCTGACTGCATACTAAAACCACCACGAACTATCAATTAAATAAACCTCTGCTTCATTAATTTTGAGCTTTAGAAATTTTGTCTCAGCGATGAAAAGAAACAGTAAGACAAGCACAGAAAGATTTTACTCTTAATTTTAATAGTTACTAATTTTCCTAAGGACCCAGATACACAGGCACCTCTTGATCTCTTACTTTAGTTTGTTTATTTGCTTGATTGTGACTTTTATTTATATATGTTCTCAGTACCTAATGTTTACATTCACTGCAGGGGATTGGTGCATGTAGGTAGCACATTTCATTTGCCTACTATTTCCCCCTCATTTCACTCTCCCTTTTGTCTTTCCAGAGTTAGATTCATTCACTTATCTTATAAAACTTTTGAAAGTTAATTACAGGTCAGACAAAGCAGGCACAGGGCCCAGGTGTTAGGATCTGAGAGCCCGCCTAGCCAGCCCCACTCCCGGGGCATGCTGAGAGGGCAGTTAAGACTGGGTGTGGTGACACATGCCTGTAATCCCAGCTCTTGGGATTCTGTAAACAGATGGATCACTACAGATCTGATCTAATACTGAGACCCGAAACACCCTGTAGACCCTTCCCTAAAATACAGAAAAAAAAAAAGTTAATTATCATTTATATAGCTTGTAAACCCAATTGATGTACCAAGCAACATATAAAACAAGTAAGATGATCATACTACCTCAAGGTACATTTTTAGACACATTGTTTATGCTGGATTACATTTTTTTTTCTTTTTTGTCCTATCGTTGTTCTATCTATCTATCCAACTATCTATGAAGATGTAGTAAGTTTTATGAATTAAAGGCAGTGAGGATGCCAAAGGTCAGTAATAAATTTTGTCCAGCTTGGTCCTATCTGTAAATATGTAATCTCAGTCTGGGTTCTAAAGTGTATGGATTAGTATGAAAATTAGGAAAGTGTTATAAAGAGAAATTTCTTGGCAAAGATAGCATTAGACTACCATGAAGAATGTTTCCCAGAAATTTAGCATAAAGTTATTCAAATATTATTTAGCTTCACTTTGACTAATGAAGATTGTTTATATTGACTAGCAAAATATGTATTCGTAATTGCCTAAAGATTACAAGTAGAGTCACAGTCATTGCTGGACCAATTTTCTCTCTGTGAAAGCCTGAGAGAATGTTTTCTCTCTAGGCGACTCGAACTAGGTACACTGTATATCTTCAGTTTCTTTCCTCTGTAGCCCCATAATCTCCTTGAACAGAAAATTTGGGACACCACTGAATTATAGGATGTTACAGCACAGGTGCTCTTATGTCCTAAGTCCTCACTGACCTTGAAGGGCTAGGGCCAAAATATTGGCCTTTCTTTTCCTATAATTTTTGTTTTGTAAACTTATATTCTTAACCCTCCAGACAAAAGCTTAGTGATGCTATTGCTCTCTAACATAGGTACTTGAGCTTAACATCACTGTATTTCTGAGTATCAAACATCTCAGACTTAATTAGGAATTAGTATTATCTCTCAATAATTGATATTCTAATAAATCTCTGTAGAATGTGATAAAAGCAGTTACATATTTTTACACAGGAATTTAGAAATCTAAGCATATACAAAATTGTAGCCGTGACTCATCCAGATGTCTCACAGTGACAACAGTTCTACTAAGCACTGTACATGGTTTCAAAGGAAACCCTGAGGGGATTTGACTGACCTAGGGAGACACAAAATTTCCATGTTTTGTTATACAGGCTTGCTTTAACTTGCCCTTAACCACCCAGCAGAAAAGTTTAACCACAAGACATAAAACATAAAGCTAGGTTAGTATGCTGAGATGTAAAAGGCTTAAAACAACAACTTGTGACATTGCCAGTTTTACCAGTAACCCACTGCAGTTATGGAACGTTGGATTATGTAGACAACTACTTTCTCTTAGTTCAATGAGAAGAAAATTTTTTGTACCAATAATGATTAGAAAAATTATCATGTCTATGCCCTCTACTCTATATAACTACTAGGAGGACAACAATATATATTGTATCAAATACTGGAAATGTACTACTAATGTGTTTTGAAACTGTTACATTGTTTCTTCTTAATAAATGCAATTGAAAAAAAGATTGCAAATAGAAACAACATCCTTTCTCTTGAATGTTCTAACTAAAAGCTTAGATCATACCATTATCATAAAGAGAAGTATATTAAGTACTCAATTTAATTTATGCTGGTGATGTAAGCCACAGAATATTTTATACTTTTAGTATCCTTTGCTGTTCACTCTAATCAGCATATTCCCTAAAGAACTATGTTTATTTTACCAAGATGTATATTAAAATAATAGTATTCACATGTTATTTGATTTCTCTTAACAAAAATGATGAAGACCGTTTCCCAAATGAGAAGTGAAGTACTAACTTCAACATATACTCAGGCAGATAGTTTAATTTCCAATCGCCTGATTATTTCTTCTTCAGTTTTGCCAAGTGCATTCACTACATTAAGTTTTACTAACATTTAAAAATTAGATTTTAATTCATCTCCTCTCCAGATGTTTCAGGAATGTTTAATGTTCTGTATTTATAGCAGGTTGATATTAGGGGTATAATCAGGGAATGTGACAGGTATCAAGCAGCAGTTGAAGACTTTTCTGCTTAATGGAAGAAGTATGAGCAGAAACTCCTGATTGTGACTCTGATCTGAGCATTCAAACGTTTCACTGTCATTTTGTTAAAATGCCCTTCTAATTCACAATTAGGATCTACAGAGCCTACGGGATTTGCTCATAGGAAACTTCCTTTCATCATCACTTTATTTTTTCCCATTTCTCCTATTTAACTTTTTCAAGCTCCCACCTTCATGCTCAATAATGTAAAGTTTATACCCACTACTAAGTACTTTCATGTATTGTTCCCTAGACAGGAGATCACTATTTTCCTAAAATCATTCAAAAGTCTATTCAGATCTTATATTTGAAAGCTCATGCTGTGTCAGTCTATGAGGTTAAAGCACACTGCAAGTAATTCTCCCCTCAACACACACACACACACACACACACACACACACACACACACTCACATGCACAAGTACACATATACTTCTTTAGAGAAGAAAGGTCTTTTGTATTTAAAAGTATATCTTCAGTTCTTAACAGTGCCTTCCTTCCTTCTTCTTTCCCTGTTTCCCTTCTTTTCTCTTTGCTTTAATTTTACTTTCTTTTTTCATTGCTGGATTTAAACCCATGTCTCACAC
>PVKN010017432.1:0-17341 GCA_004027915.1 Capromys pilorides | reverse complement strand
AATGCAGAACACATAAAATAGTTATGTCTAATCAGAATACTCTCTCAGAAGTTGATGCCGTTGCTGCGCTGAGCCTTTGTAACAGTACTCATAACAAGGTTTTTTTTTCATAGATTTGTCTCAGTTTATCATATTTTGTAGGTTTGATTTTGTTGTCTTCAATATTCTTTTTGTTCTTTTTCTTTTATAAAAGCTTTTATTTTTGTAGTCAGATATTTTTAAAAGACATTCTAAGTATTTCTTACATTTTTTTTTTCTTAAAGCTTGACCCATTGTAGGCAAAGCAGGAGAAACGAAGCAGAGAATAAAGTGAGAAACAAACAAATTGTCCCTGCTTACTTAGCAGTGGGATAGGTAAAAGCTCTCCGGAGAGAAAAGCGTAACCATTGACCTCACCCGGGCTATTCTGTGGTGATCGTCTCTTCCGGGGATGAAGAGTGCCACAGGGCACCCTGGGTCCCTTTCCAGGCATGGGCGTTTGGTCCTCTGTGCTGATGTGCAGCACCTTGTTTCACTTCACAGAAGACCCCGCTTGTCACGGTGAGCTGCTGAGGCAGAAAATGGGCAAGATTGCCCTGAGATGGGACTTAGTTTAATCACCGAGAGGCCCTGAGAGGCCTTTTCTTCTTCTAGAGTTTTGGTTGTAAAGTGGCTGCTCTGCACCTCTCTGTGACTACAGTAGGTCTTCTCTCTGGACAGTTGTTTCCATCCCTTATGCTGCCCGAGGTTGCTTGCTGTAACACTACAGTCCATCCCTACCCCTGGATTTTTAAAGGACTGTCATGACCCTGAAGCACTAAATGCCAGCAGTCAGAATTTACAGGCCAGGCTACATGCATTCACCTTTACTTGATCTTTATAGCAGTTCTGAAAATGATATACTAAGCACAAAATCAGGAGTTGGTGTAGGTCATAAAACAATGGTCTTGAAACTAAACCTTCTGTACAAAATACTGTTTTCCCTCTTCCTCCTGTATATAACAAGGTTTTTGTATTCTAATAGTCACTGTATTTTTACCTTAAACTAAAAAGAATTAGCATATGTATTAAAATGAAAGGGTTTTAAGTTACCTGTTCTTAACTTCTGTGTTAATCAGAATGAAGCATCAATGATAAATATTTTATTTTCTAATCTCTCTCTCTCTCTCTCTCTCTCTCTCTCTCTCTCTCTCTGTGTGTGTGTGTTTGTGTGTGTGTGTGTGTGTCTGTCTGTCTGTCTGTCTGTCTCTGTCTCTCAGGACACAGATATGTATTACATAGAAAATGACACTCCCGCAATGGCCAGAACATCAAACCTTAATGAAGAGCTTGGGCAGGTGAGAACCTCTTTGGGAGCATTGGCAACAGTGACGTAAGCAGTTACCTACAAAAATTTTAGTGCAAAGTACCAAATATAGTAGAATATAATTTTGGAACCTTTTAAACAGTGCCTATCAGAGGTGAACGGCAGGTTAGATATTGTGTAATATCACAAAATGTGTGGGGGCTCTTGGAAGGACATGTGACTTCAAGATTTTGTCTGTATTCCAGGGTAGACGGTGAGTTTGGCCCAACCCTCCTGAGTTGCACTCTACATTAAATCTGCCTCTTCCATTGAAATTGCTGTCAGAAGTAACTTTTTTTGAATGCATGCAAGGAAGATTAGGATTTCATTTTGTACCTAGTGAACCTCTCAAGGGCTGGGGTTACAGGCATGCGCCACTATACCTGGCTTCACTCTCCGTATCTGTAGTTGTCACTATTTTTGCTTACATTTTCTGTTTCTTTAAAGACTTCATTCATCATTGGTAAAATCCTGGTCCTACACAACTTTGTACATTCTCTTTATATATTAGTATTTTAGTTACTTTTCTTGTTACTAAGACAAAATACCCTATACTCAAAATTAAAGGATCAAAGGTCTAGTTAGCTCATAGACTGTGGAAGTTGCAGTCCATAATTTACTGGCTCTGAGGCAGGGGTGGCATCACAGAGGAGCAATAGCTCATGACGGGCTGAAGGTAGCAAAACAGCAAAAGGCCACCACAGCTCCTTCCGTGCCTTATACCTTAGTCCTCATGTCCTTGATCCTTGCACTGCACCATGAATCAATCTTAACATCACACATTCTAGATCTAGTCACCTCTGAAAAAGCCCACCTGTGACCACCTGAGACCTTGCGGGGACATATAAACATAAGCCGTAGCAGACTGTATTTGCCTTTTCTAGTTTTCCAGGCAAAATTAGTTTGTCTTCTACATTACTATAAAAATCTTCCCAAACACATAGAATGACATAAAAGATAAGGCTAGTTATCATGTATCTGTTTTCTTCTGAGGAAGATCCCATTGGAAAGCAGGGACGTGCCCTGCATGGTTGGCTCTGTGTCCCCGTGTTCTTCATCCACAGATTCAACCAAGGCCACATTGAAACTGTAGCTGGGCATTGGCAATAAACATGGACAGACTTTTTCTTGTTCTTATACCATAAACCAGCATACCAACTGTTTGCTTAGTATTTGTATAGCAGTAGGTACTGCAAGTCCTCTAAGAATGACCGAAGGCATATAGAAGAATGCACATAGGTTCTCTGCAAATGCTACACCATTTTAGAGAAGGGACCTGGGTATCCACAGGTTTTGGTGTCCAAGGGAATTTCCTAGGATCAGTCCGCTAAGGATACCGAGGGGAGATTACATAGGGTGTGTGCTGCTTCTGTCAGTTCTGCAGAGTGTTCGGTGTGTCCTTGTTCTCCGGAGCTACTGAACTGGACCTGACAAATTGAAAGACTGAAAGTACTCAAGAGGTCCCCAACTGAAGTCACTCCCTTCATGGGTTGCAGTCAGTTTTCCTCCTGCTGGGACAAAATACCTGGCATCACAGCTCTAGGGAGCAGAGATTCATTTTGGCTCACAGTTTGGGGAGTCCAGTCCATTGTTGGCTGGTCCTAAGGCATCATAGCGGGTGGGCTTGGTGGAGCAAAGCTGGTCACCTCAGCAGCCCAGAAGCAGAGAGTGGGAAGAGAGACTGACAAGAAGAAGCCAGTAGCCAAATATAGTCCCCAAGGTCCTGCTCCCATGACCCACTCAGACAACCCAGAAGTGTGTTTTACTAATCTCTAGGCAGCTCCCAAACCAGCCAAGTAGATGTTGGGATAGTTTGTTTTTTTTTTTTTTTTTGTGGGACCGGGATGTTGGGATAGTTTTGAATCACAACTTTAAGGATACAGTAAAATTTATTAGGGAATTTGATAGAAAGTCTCGATAATTTCTTATTATAAATGTTTCATTTTAATATTTTGCTGTAGCTTTTTAACTTTTTTTTAAAAGGCAGAAGGAACTACTGCTCATTTGAAGGCAGATTCTACTATATGTTTATGCCCTTAGATTTACTCTATTAAAAATTTGCTCAAAATTTACCTTGATTTTATTAATGTGTGTTTTATACATGTATTGAAATATCATACTATCCTTCATATATATGTATAAGTAAATCACAATTATAAAAATATTTAAGGAAATAGATATGCTAACAATCCTGATTTAATCATTACACATTTTTTACGTGAATCAAATTGTCATGCTATTCTCCCTACAAGTGTGTGATTGAAATAGAATAAAAGGGCCTGGGAGAGAGCTGAGCAGCATAAGTGCTTGCCTGGTAAATGCAAAGTTCTGAGCTTAATCTTGTACCACAAAAAATTAATAAGTAAAATAAAGAATAGAAGTTTGAAAAGATTATTTGTAAAGCATAAGCTACCCCTAGTGTACTAATTTTATATTTGTATCTCATATTTAATCTCCTCAGCAGCTTTAACAATTTTTCTGTACTTGGATTTTTTTTTTTTTTATGGGACCAGTGTTTGAATTCACAACCTTGTACTTGCCAGGCAGCACTTGTGCCAGGAACTATCTCCCCAGCCCTTGTACGTGGATTTTTTTTTTTTTTCTTTTTTTACTGAAGAGTCAAACTCAGACCTTGCACTTGCCAGGCAGGCACTCGTGCCACTGAGCTGTATCTATGACCTTTATTTATTTATTTTTACCTGGAAGTTCTTTGGCATCTTGAAAAATAATTTTCAATGTGTTTGTCTACATTTTTAAAAAGAAAATGTACACAGTAAGCAGTAAGCAATTCATGGTATTATCCTCCCTTTCATAGCACTGTAAAGTGCTGCTTCCCTAGACCAGTTTCCTAGTATCTCTGAAAGATTTCTAGTGCCCATCATGATTTCTCTCCAGAAAACCATTACAAAAGGGAAGTTTCCTCTGGGACAGTCCTGTTAACCACCCTCCCTTTCTAATCCATGCTGTAACATCATATGTAGAATGATGCTGCATGTCTTCTGGCCAGACCCACTAGCTCACCAAGGTGGAAACTGGGCCGAAGAAGGAGAAGAATTTGTAAGCAACTTGATGCCCATTTAGTACCCACAGTCCACACTGGACTCACTCTTCTGATAGCCCAGAGTTCTTTCCCTTTTCTCCACTACATTGTGGATCTGAGATAACATAATTTTTCCATGTTTACATGTAGAGCATGGCTCCTTTGCATTCAGCTAATATTGCCAAGATGGTTAGCTTGTTGGTCTACTCGGTGATGTCCCCTTTTGCCTTTGTGTGTTGAGAATATCCTGTGTTTAATCTGTATAGCTTTGCATCTCGAAACACAGTATAACTTTTATCACATCCATTCTGTCTTCACATGCATCTTATCTGTGTACTCTTTCTTTTTTTTTTTTTTTTGTAGTGCTGGGGATAAATCCAGGCCTTGCATATGCTAGCAAGTGAGCTACACCTAAGATCCCCAAGCAGTATTTTGAAGAATGAAATACGGTATTGAGATATTGTTTGAAAGGACTGAATGCTCACACTTACAGATAGTGCCAGGGTTCCTATCAAAGCTTCCTCTGCACAGTCTGCAACAATCTGACTGTAGAATTAATTGCAGTCTAAGAATCTAAGAATTGTAATATATATTTTTGTTGCTAACTTTAATTTCAGAAAGTCTACTCATCTAAATTTAATACAGATTTTAAAACATACAGAAGGAAAGACTTCATTTATTGATCTTTGCATGTTATTTCACTCTTGCTGCGCCTTTCTTTTATCCTTTGTTTTAGGTAAAATATCTATTTTCTGACAAGACTGGAACTCTGACATGTAATATCATGAACTTCAAAAAGTGTAGCATTGCAGGAGTAACCTATGGGTAAGTGTGCTTATCGTCATTGCTTACTGGACATTTCTCCTGTGTTCTGCCACCAGATAGACTTACTGTTAGCACCTCCCTCAAGCATCTTGCTTTTTTGGTGTTTATGAGGGATATAGATGTATCATTATTATTGGATACTATGTAACGCTTAAATCAATATAGGTAAGCTTAATCGAGTACCAAATGTAACTTTAGACAGCTAAAATATGATTTGTTTCTACAAATACTAACGAAGAAATCCCAGTGGCCCTGTGACTCTGCATAGCTAAGCAAATGCTTGTAAGTGTCTTTCCTGGGTCTGGGTCTGAGTGCCTTCTTTGGAGTTGTTTTGTGACCAGTGTGTTTTCCTCTCTGGCAGGCATTTCCCTGAGCTGACGAGAGAGCCGTCCTCAGATGATTTCTCGTGAGTACATCCTCACACTTCCTGCCACGTCAGTCCGAGAGGCTTCAGAGTAACTGTACCATAGCTCTCCTTACCTGAAAGGTTTATGTGTAAATAAAAGTCATTTATGTTATTTGGGAAGAAAAGCGGAATAAGATTTAAATGTGAACATAGTTTTAAAAATCCATTCTACACAGCTTCTAACAACAGTAGTTTGCCCTTGCTGCAGAATTTGTTATTTCCTGAAAGCAACGAGCCCTAACTTTTTGACACTTCAAAAAGTATTAATTGCTATATTTCATAATAATATATTACTAATTTAGACATGTTTTAAGGTTGTAGGCATTGATCGATTTTCTACCTCAGAAGAAGTTTTAGCATCTGCGCCTCCACATAGCCCCTGGCTCCTGTGACCCCCACACCAGCCCTTTGGAAGCATTTAACTTTACCTCTGTGTCTTTAGCATACTGGCTTGCAGCCATGGTTCTTGGCATAGGCTTCTTTCCTTCATTATGCTGAGCATTCAGTGGACTACTAGTGAGTGATTTCTGCCTATAAATTGCTCTTACTGATTTTAGGGAAATGTCCATACACTAGTTTCATGAAAATTTTCCTCTCTCTTCAACCTCTCTATTTTGTCTAGGTCTTCTGTTAGGCAAATCTTCAACCTTTGGAGATGATCTTCCAGTTTTATGGCCTTTTAATCTCACTTTCCATTTTTTGGTGTTTAATTCTCTGCTATTTCTTCCTCCTTGTATCCTTCCTGAAAATTTCAGGTGCTCCCATTTTGAGCTTTCAAAAGCACTTTCCTAGCCTTGCTCCTTCATTTCTCGTTTCATTGATGTCTTACCCTCAACCCTCACCCTGACCCGCACTGTGGTGGTTTCTTAATTTTATAGGCTTCTTCAAGACCCTGGTGGTCATTGATTATATGTACGTATGTTTTAGCATTGCTTTTCTTTGTGGTAAATACAAAAAGCATATAATTGACCACTCTAATTATCTTTAAGATATTCTTAAAGAGAAATTCTAGTTCCATAACAAATTAAGAAGGTGAAGAGAGTTTTCCTATGACCCGTGCCAACCTCCACAGCCTTCCCAATTAGCAGGACTCCCCATCAGAGCAGTGGGTGTGTCACCATCAGTGACAATGTGCTGACACCGCACAGCCTCCTGGAGCCCACACTGAGCAGGAGGGCTCACTCTTGCCACTGTACATTCTGTGGGCAGTGTGTGCACAGAATTATCATGTATACATCATTATCATGGCATAGTTTCATGGCCCTTAAAGTCCTCTGCTTAGCTGTTCAAGGTCCCAAGCCCCAGGCCCTATAAACCATTGACTTTGTTTCAGGATTGGGGATTGAAATCAAGGTCTTCACCCTGAGCTAAATCCCTAGTCCTTTATGAAATTTTAAATTTTGAAACATGGTCTCACTAAGTTGCCTGAGTGACTCTTTTGCCTCAGCCTTCCAATACTGGGATTTTGGGGGTAGGCACTGCACACAGTCTGTGACCTGATTTTCTTACTGTTGCCACAGCTTTGTATTTCAAGAGTGACCTTGTCCTTTCCAGTTGGAGTTGCACAGTGGGCAGCCTGTTCTGATGGCTTCTTTCACTTAGTCATATGTATTTATAGTTCCTTTATTTTTTGTTGCCTGTTAGCTTAACTTATTTTAGTGATGAATAGAGTGTCAGTCTTGAGCTACTCTGGTTTACCTATCTAAATGGTGAGGCCTCTGCCCTTTCTGGGTGTAGGGAGCCCTGTTTTCTGGCCATGTGGGAGGAAGGAGGGCTTTTGCAAGCCAAGGGTCTTTCCAGTGGACTTGGAAGCTATCTTGCCATCTGTTTTCCTTGTAAAAGTTCAATCTCTGTTATTGTGACAAAATGGTAGCATAAGTCAACTTTAAGGAGGGAAGGCTTACTTTGGCTGATGGCTTCAGAGGTTTCTGTCCGTAGTTGCTTGTCTTCATTATCCCTGGGCCTGTGATGGGGAAAAAGCCAGTGTAGTGGAAGAAAATTGTTTACCTCATGGTATCCAGAAAGCAGAGACAGAGAAAAAACCCAGAGAGGAGAGGTCCAGAAGCAAGATGTGTTCCTGAAGGCCACTCCCTGTGGCCCTCTCCTTTCACCAAGGCTCCGCCTCCCAAGTTTCCCTCACTCCGATAATGCTGTGCAACTATGATCTTGTGACTGGGATAATCTGCTTGATGAAGGCAGGGCCCTCAGGATCTATGACTCATCACGATGAACAACCACACTGTACTTCAGAGATACTTCGCAGACCTCTCAGGTGCCCCATGCTGCCACTTATTTCCTCAGCCTTCATGGGGTTCTGTGGGGGCAGCAGCTCACATCTTTAGAAGCTGTTGGTTGTTTTTCTTCCCCCTCCTGTATTGCTCGCTAATACCCTACAGTATTTATTCAGACTTAAAACTGATGTGAGCTATGTTGTTGTCTTTTATTGTTGTTGTTGTTGTGCGAAGGGGCTTAAGGCGAGAGTAGAGGGGTGAATATGCTTGTCTTTTACATTCCTTCAGTGTGATAGCACACCGCCATTAGATCATGTTTCCTTTCTGGCCTTAGACGATTGTGCACATACAGTTCAGTAATTCTGTGGTCTGCTTTGAGAAGACCTTCTTGAATTTTTATTTTATGATAGAAGTTGTGTAGGGCCCAACTAAAATAAGAGAGTCATAGTACCAATCCATGGCTTCTGTTTCTTTCCCTTGGAGCTATACTATTTTTATAAGAACTTATAAAATATTTTACTTATGATAACAGTAAGGAGTTACTGTCTTAAGATTTGAAATAATATACAGTATTGCAAATCTTTAAAGGTTGACTACAAATCCTTAAAGTTATTGCATGTGGTTCTTTCTGAAGTTGGAATCTTACTAGGTTTGAGATGTCATAACTGGAACTTTTAAATAGGATAAATATTCTTTGTTTTCTCTTGCAGTCGGATCCCTCCTCCCACTAGTGATTCTTGTGACTTTAATGATCCCCGGCTGCTGAAAAACATTGAAGATCACCACGTAAGTCCATCGATTTACTGCTAAGATATCAAATAGCTTATGGTTCATAGTTATTTGTATAACATATGTGCATTGCTTTGAAAGTGACAATTTTGCAGTCTGGGAAAAGAGACCATTTCAGTATTTTATTAAGTTAGTACTTCAGGAAGATGATTTTTAAGAGCTTTGCGTTGAGCACTACATAAATTAGTGTAAAGCTGAATTTAAGAAAGCAGTGAAGTCACTCTGCAATTGTTCAGATTTCTGTTACTTTGTAAGATCATTGCTGGGTTCTGGATGTTGCTCAATGGGCACAGTGCCTACCTGGCAAGCATGAGGTCCTGAGTTTGATTCCTAGTTAAAAAAAAGTCATTGCCAGCACTGGATACATTTTGAGGAGGACACTTTAAGAAACAAAAGCCAAGTATAATAGCAAGTGGCATTCACTTTATTCTACTCTGTCCCAGGCTCTGAACCTGTGTTTTCCTGAGCATTTAAGTAACCCCTGAGAGGTAACAAAGAAGTTGCATAAAATGAATGAATTGATTAAGTGTAGGGATGAAGCTTATGGCCTGAATCTGGCCAGTTCTGTATATTAATTTATTTAGTTTCTCACAGAGGGGGTGTTGTGTTGTTTCCCCGGCTGGCCTAAACTCCTGGGCTGTAGCGACCCTTTCTTCAGTCTCCCAAGTAACTGAAACTATAGTCACACGCCACTGTGCCCACCTCTTAGTTGTGGTGTCTCAATATCTTAACTGTTCTAGTAAACCGGGATTAACTGCTGTTGTGTCAGCTCATTTTTTATTTAAAGGCTCCTCTATAAAATAGCGACTTAGTAAAAAGTATTATGTTGTCAAAGCATTTCAGAACTAGTTCATTAGTATAAGCTAGATTGCATGTGCTGCATGTTTTTCCTGAAAATAATTTCTGAATTTAAAGTTAGGTAAAGATGAGCAAAATTAAAACTGTGTCTTTCCAAGATTTTGTTGAGGTGTAGATACATTTAAAACTTTTAACTGCAGGTGCAGCTCAGTGGCAGGGTGTGCCTAGCATGCATGACGCCCTGGCTTACTGCCCCGAAGCCTTTTCTAAGTTGTCACTGAGGAAATTCTTTCTGTGTTGCAGTCAGTGCCTATTTTTTAAAAATCCCTAAACCTTCCCAGCAGCAGCCCTCACATATGAGCGCATGGTGGGCCTCTGTGTGTCCTGGCTGCAGTCAGCAGTTCTGACCAGCGTTGAGCTGAGCCTGGGATGTCAGTGGTCCCACTACCCAGAGGGCACGTCATAGGAGCCTTGCTCTGCCGGTCACAGACACCGGCGATGCTCCTTCGTGGGTTTCGATCTTAGAGGTAGACACTGCTGCCAGAGATTCTCTGAGCAGAAGGCAGTGGTGTCACAGACTCCTTGGAGAAGAGTGGCTATGATCAAAGATGGCAGAGAAGCAAGCGTGCTGCAAGGACTCACTTTCTGAAAGAGGAAGCATGCATGTTCTGCGGCTGGTAACAAAAGTGGTGGGTGGAGAGTGGGGAAAGAGATGGTGGAGGGTGACTGGAAAAAGCTTAGGAAGCTGCTTGGCCTAGTTTCACAGGGTTGGCTTCCCCAGCGTTAGTGAGCAGGTGAGGAAGTACTGAGGTGCGAAGAGAACAGAAAGCACAGAGCCTTGCCAATGCCCAGCACTGGGTTAGGAAGGAAGCAAGCTGCTGGACCCTCTTTCCTAAGAGGCTCAGTTATTTGTCCATTCATTCAGCTAAAGTTAGGAAGCCTCATTTATGTTAAATCCTTTGTTCTGGTTTGAGGGTCAGAACAATAAAAATACTCAAAAGCTTCCTATTAAGTAGGGAAGAAGATATAGGACATTAGTAAAACCCGTAGCCCTCTGCTGCAGAAAGGAACTGTGTGACACTTGGGGGGCGTGATTTCATTTTGTGTAAGTAGAGTGGCCCCTCCTCAGCCCATGGGTGGTGTAATTGCTGAGAAGTGGGTAGTGTGGCCAGTCTTGCTCTACCAAAGGGCGTCTGTACTCCTAAACTGTGGGAAGCCATGGATAGGCAGGGCCAGTCCTCATCTGGAGAAGAGATCTTCCTCATGCTGCTTGGATCCTGGTTCTTGAAATCTTTTAATTTAATACATGACCTGTGCAGGTATTCTCTGGTTCTGGGTGGCTGAGGGGAGGGGGAATCTTAAGAGTCTGGCCATCTTCATATGCAGAGCCTGTCCTGTGTGGATATTTTGTGGGGAGATCTGAACACAGACAATGTCTCTGCTATGTTTTCTGTTTAATCATTTCTTCCTGCCTCCTCCTCCATAGCCGGCCACTTCCTTTCTCTCCTAACACTCTGTGTTAGCCAGCTTTCCTTTACTACAAAAATACCTGAGCCAACCAACCTAAAAAGAGGAAAGGCTAAGCCAAGCATGGTAGTGCACACCTCTCATCTCAGCACTCTAGGATGCTGAGACAGAAGGATTGCGAATTTGACCCCAGCCTAGGCAACTTAGTGATTTAGCAATATTTTTTAATTTCAAAATTAAAAAAAAAAAAAAAAAACAAGAGGGCTGAGGGGCATAGTTTAGTGTGAAGGTCTTGAGTTCAATCCCTAGTAACATAATAGAAATGAATGAACGAATGAATCAGTGGTTTTATTTTGGCTCACTCTTTTGAAGGTTTCAGTGTGTGACCAGTTGGTAACAAATCTTGCAGGTACTCATGGGGAAGGAAGCTTGAGTACAGCAGTGTCCAGGGTCCCAGTATTCCCTTCAAGGGTACGTCTACTGTCACCTAACTTCTCACGAGGCTCCCTAGTCTAGCATTTCTGTCACTTCCCAATAGCATTACTCTGAAGAGCAGGTCTGTCATACATAGGCCTTTCAGGGACATTCTCAATTCAAATGATCACTTTGGAGCTAACTTTTGCTTGAGTAGAAAAGTTACTGACAGTAGGAGTAGGGGTAGTCCTCATGTCTTTGACATGAAGACATTGTTCTAAGCATCAAATGCGGACTTTTGGAGGGTGTTTGTGAAATCTGCATTTCACAATTCAGTAGAAGCACATGGTGAGACAACTGGTTTTCTATTTTTAGTCAGAGCCTACTTGCCTGTCTCACATTTTTGTGCTTCTTGCACACTTGAAGAATTTTTTATTTTATTAATTTCAATAAGAAAGAAATAGCAATGAGACAGCTTCGAAACACATCAGTAGGACAGCCACAATAATCAATACAATGCATATTGTTGTCTTCATAGTAGTTGTTCAGAGTACAAGATGCAGACATGATAACTTTTCTAAGCACTGTTGGTACAAATATTTCTTTTCATTGAACTAACACAAAGTAGTTGCATGTGTAGTCCAATATTCCATAAAGTAATGGTTTATTACTTTATAATTGGCAATGTTGGAAGCTGTTAACCTGAGCCTTTAACAGCCAGCATACTAATCTTGCTCTAGTTTTTATGTCTCATGGTTAAACTTTTCTGCTGGATGGTTAAGGCCAAGTTAAAGCAGGACCTGTGTAACAAAGCATGTAGCTTTTGTATCTGACAAGGTCAGTTGAATCCCCTCAGGATTTACCTTGAAACCATGTACAAAATCTTGTAGAACTTTTGTAAGTGTCAGCCATCTGGACATACTTAAAGAATTCTGAGGTCTCCTGGGCTACTGTGTTAGTGAAGTCTTTGACATTTCAAATCTTCCACCACCCTCCACTATGAAAAATAGAGAACATACCCAATATTCTCCTTTGGGGAGATGTCTACTGGAGCAAATATACACAAAAATATTGTTTTTTTCTTTTTTAAACAATTTAAAAGGTGGACTTCCTAGATTACTTGTGCATTTGCCAAAATATGGTTGGGAGAGGGAAGACAATTTAAGGATTTTTGACTGTGGAATCCCAATTTCAGGTAAATTGCCCTGGGATCGTGGAGTAAAGTGCTAGCATTTGACCCAAGAATACCTTTATTGTCCTCCCAGGGGAGGAATTCTATCTACTGAAGAATTTTTATTTTTCCTGGTTCATCATTTCTGACTTTCTGGGTCCCTCAGGACTCTGTTAAGCTTTATGTGGGCTGATAGCCAGGATGGGATTTGGCTCTGAGTTAGGGAATTCACCTATGGAAAATTTCAAAGGACAGTTCACATAATCCCTCGCTTGCAGCGTGCACCAGTGACTTTGTGTTTGTGGATATATTTCCAAATTGCCAGGAAGCAGAGATAGTTTTCTTATGAATCATTATGCCTAGGATTTTTGAATTTCAGTCTTTCAAAAAAAGAACAATCTGTGTCTATATATTATTTAGATCCATTGTAGCTGCAGTTTAGTGTGCAAAACAGTCTGAGGCATTCATAATGTCCTGCTGAATTATGTTCATCTTCATTTCTAGATAGGTAGGCTTTTTGCACACTAAAGACTATAAAATGAAGGACAGATATTGTGTGATTTCACTTGACTGAGGCACAAAGAATAAGCAATATCCAAATTAGAAATCAGAGGGAAGGTTACTAGAGGAAAGAAAGGATAGGGAATTATGATGTGAAGGGTACAGTCTGTTGTGGGTGATTAAAAGTTTTGGGCACAAAGTATGATGATACAGCATTGTAAATTTCTTCAGCACAATGAACTATGCATTTACAAATGGTTAAAGTGATACATATTTCATGCATATTTTACTGCAGCAAACTCCCCCACTTTCCAGATATACATGGGTGCACATGGGTATGTACCTATATATGCATCATTCTTCAATAAACAGCTACTTTTTCAAAGTTATAAAAAAAAGTATTCCTGGAAGTTACAGAAAAAAGTTTGCTTTCAAAAATGGGTTACTCAAGGGGATTCAACATAGCTGAACAGAGGAGGAGCCACGTTGGAGTGACTCATCGAAAATCAGCTAAAAACAGGTAATTGGAAGAGAAGGAGGGGCATACATTCTGATGCCAAAATCAATCTGAAATAAGAGCCCTGTCGATTAGACAAAACACAGGCATGCAAGTTTATAAATTGCCAAAGCAGTCCACAGAGCTATCTGTGGGACATCTGTATGCATACGGAGCAGGAACAACTGTTCTATAACATGCTAAAAAGTTAATGGATGGTAATGGTATGGCAAACTCAAAACCACATAGGATAGATTTGGGATATAAGGACTCTTGCCTCTTTTTCCATTCTCTATACCGAGTATGATGCAGCCTGGAATACACGGGGGCAAGTGCCATGGAAACTGCTTTCTCCCTCATAGGTTGCCATGCTGGCTCTAGCCCTGGGGCACACTGAGACAACAATTTAGACTGGGTCTGGTGGCGCACTTGTAATCCCAGCTCTTGGAAGGCTGTAAACAGGTGGATCACTATGAGTCCAATCTAGTACTGAGACCCTGAACACCCTGTAGAGCCTTCTCTAAAATAAAAAAAAGGGGGGCGGGAGGACTTACTGTACACAAGTTTCTGGTTTGTGTTGGATTTTGTTCTATAACTGTCCTCTTGCTCCTGTGGTTAAAAGTACCAAATTAGTAGTTACCACAGCTTGTTTGTTTCTAGGTTATGGTGGATGCTGTTGTTACTGCTAATTGTACTACATTAGCCAGGTTGTCATTCCTGCTGTAACCAGTTGTTCTCCCTTGTATGACAACACCATGATCATTTGGCGTCACAATCATCAGCATAATCCACTACTAAAGGACTGGGTGCTGAGCCAAATGGGTAGCAATTTCTCATCTCTAATAAATTGGAAAATCAGGATGTTGAGGCAGACAAAAAGACTCTTCTGACTCATGGAACACACATACATTTGTGTATTATCAGACCATAATGCAATGAAATTGAAATCTGTGGCAAAACAAACCACAAAACTGCATAAATACATGGAAATTAAATAATACCCTTGTGAATAACCAATGGGTCATAGATAAAACTGAAGAAGGAATTAGCTTCTATTAAATGGTAATGCCAGAACAACATACTAAAGCTTAGACACACAACGAAAGCACTCCTGCAAGGCAAATTTACAGCAGTGAGTTCTTACATTAGGAAAGCAGAGTAAGTTTAAATAAATAACCTATTATTGAACTTCAAGCTTCTAGAAAAAAAATAACAAGTCTAAAGCTCATACAAAACAGATGGTTATAATGATCAGAGCAGAAATTAATGTAACTGAGACTAAGAAAACAATACAAAGAATCACAGAACTGAAGAGTAAGTTCTTTGAAAGATTAAATAGAATTGACTAACCCCTAGGCAATCTTATCTAAAAAGGAAAGAAAATCTCCATGTAATTGAGAATGAAAAGGGTGAAACCACAACAGATTCTGCAGAAATCCAGAAGATCATCGTATCTACTTTGAGAACCTGTACTCGAGATGGAAAAGACAGAAGAAGTGGATGGATTACTACGTACATATGAGTTACCAAGTCTGCATCAAGAAGATATAAAAATGCTGAGCAACCCAATAGCATTCAATGAAACTGAAGGTGTAATTAAAAAAAAAAAACCTACCAGCAAAGAAAAGCTTAGGTCCTGAAGGATTCACTGCTAAATTCTACAAGAAATTTAGAGAAAATTTAATGCCACTACTCTTCATCCCCGTCAATGAAATTGAAAGCGATGCAGTACTCTCAAACTCATTCCTAGAAGCATAGTCCTGATACCAAAACCAGAAAAGAATCTAACCAAAAAAGAAAACTGTAGGCCCATCTCTCTAATGAATAAAGGGGCCAAAGACCTTCACTGAAGAAAGATAGTCTGTAATGAATGGTGCTGGAAAATCTGACTTGCCACATGCTGAAGATTAAAATTAGACCCATGTCTCTCACCATGCACTAAGTAAAATCAAAATGGTTCAAAATCTAACTATTAAAACAGAAACATGTCAGAAGTCAGAATAGGTGGATCTCTTCAAGACATAGATTTAAGCAAAGACTGCGTGAGCAAAACCGAAACTGCAAGGGAAATAGTAAAAAGAATCAACACCTGGGATCTCGTCTTATTAAAAAGTTTTTGCTTAGCGAAAGAAATCACAAAGAAAGGGAAAAAGGCAACCCACAGAGCAGGAAAAATTCTCAGCCAGTTCTTCAGACAAAAGATTGATATCTAGAACATATAAAGAATTTAAAAAATCAGACCCCCCACATACAAGCATCTAATCCAAAAATGGGCATCTGAAATGAATAGACACTTCTCAGAAGAAGTATAAATAACAAAAGAACATATGAAGGAATGTCCAACATCACTGATCATTTGAGAGATGCAAGTTAAACAATGCTGAGGTTCCATCTCACTCCAGAGAGAATGGGTAACACCAGGAAATCAACCAATAACAACTGCTATCGGGGGTATGGGGTAAAAGGAATCCTTCTTTCCCATTATTAGGAGTGCAGACTGGTGCAACCACTGTGGAAATCAGTGTAGAAATTCTTCAAAAAGCTAAAACCATGGGTTTCATTTGGCTAAGATATTCCCTTTCTTGGTACTTTCACAAAATAGAAGTATCATACCACTGTAAAACACACACACCGATGTTCATGGCAATAGTTTGTTATAGCTAAATCTTGGAAATAGCCAAGATGCCCATCAACCTATGAATGGATAAAGATGTCTTATGGTTTGTCTAAATGTCCCACTAAGGCCTCATACAATCATGAGGAGCAGATTTCTTGGAGGCAGCTGAATCAGCAACAAGAAAAGAATAACTAAGACACAATGGAGTACTACTTAGCCATAAAGAAGGATAAATATGAGAAATTTCTGGGCAAATAAATGAACTTTGAGACCATATTCTTAAATGAAATAAATCAGACACATATATGTAAATGTCACATTGTTTCTCTATTGTGAGAAACTGAAAGTGTAAATAAAGATTGAAATGAGTAGCAATTATTATGAAATAAGAAAATATGCAGATGGGAAAAAGAGTGAGGGAGGGGCAATGAAAGAAATGGAAAAGAAAAAAAGAGAATATAAGGGAGAAATGGAAGTAAAACTTTTGCAAATAAGAAAGGGACAGGGTTAAGGGAAGGTAGGAGGTTAAAGGGAGGAAAAAGTAAGAATCAAGATATATAAAATATATCATTCCCTGTGATGAATGTGATAGCTGTATATATCTGAAATATACCAATAAGCTTAATTAAAAACAGTAAAGAAAATATAAAAGAAATGCAATTCTCCTTTGCTACAGAAGTGTATGCATTTTTTAATGATATATTCAATGACAAACCAAGAAACTAATTCTAAATCCTTTTTACTTACCACAATATGCAAATACAGGGCTGGCCCAGTAGCTCCGTGGACTAAAGTGCCTGGTTAGGCAGAGCACAGCGACTGGGGTTTGATCCCTGGCATGCTGTGCTGGACCCACCCTCCCCCATAATCCTAGCACTTGGGAGGCTGAAATCAGGAGAATCACTATGAGTCAGATCTGTGTAGTGATACCCTGTAGACCCTATACTGAATATATTTTTCAAGAAAAGATATGGAAATGCATTTAATAAATCCACATATACTCAGATGTTCTATTATAAATTTTAAAAACATTTCTCATTTGTATTTAACTTACTTGTAACACCATGATAGTAGACTAACATAGCTTATATTGGTTTTTTTCTGTGCCTAAGAGCATCCAAAAGGTCGCTGCAATTATAATATAGAAAACAAAGAAATCTGTATCTAGAATTAAGTTACATATTATTCTAACTGGCTAATAACATAAGCAATATATTTTACTGGCTTTAAAGACAACTATACTCTTATTAGATGAATTTAAT